>RJWK010000421.1:0-105540 GCA_004363435.1 Platanista minor
TATATATATATATTAAACCCACACAAGCTATGCAGGGATGCTACTGCATTTAAATAGCCCTCCAAGACTACAGTAGATAATTATTTCTGCTAAACTCACAGAGTAAGAGAAATATAAGCAAAATGAAGAAGCAGAGGAACCACTCCCAGTTAAAAGACCAAGAGAATTCCCCTGAAGGAACAAACAATGAAACAGACCTCTTCAATCTAATAGACACTGAGTTCAAAAAGGAGGTAATGCAAATACTGAAGGAACTAAAAGGCTATTGACAGAAATGCAGATTACTGTCAAAAGGAACTACAAACTATAAGGAGGAACCAAGAAAAATGAGCAAATTTATTTGCTGAGACAAAAGCCGAGCTAAAGGCAATGAACAGCTGAATGAATAATGCAGAAGAAAGAATAAGTTGTCTGAAAGATAGAATAATGGAAATTACCCAATCAAAACAACAGATAGGGCTTGCCTGGTGGCACAGTGGTTGAGAGTCCGCCTGCCGTTGCAGGTGACACGGGTTCGTGCCCTGGTCCAGGACGATCCCACATGCCGCAGAGCGGCTGGGCCCGTGAGCCATGGCTGCTGAGCCTGCGCATCCGGAGCCTGTGCTCCACAAAGGGAGAGGCCACAACAGTGAGAGGCCCATGTACCACAAAAAAAAAAAAAAAGACAGAAAGCCAAATGAATTTAAAAAATGAAAGCAATATAAGAGACCTATGGGATAATAAAAGTGGGCCAATCTACACATAATAGGGATTCCAGAAGGAGAAGAAAAAGAGAAAAGAGGATTGAAAATGTATTTGAAGAAATTATGGCTGAAAACTTCCCAAACCTAAAGAGGAAACAGATATTCAGGTACAGGAAGCATAGAGAGACCCAAATAAGATGAATCCAAACAAACCTACACCAAGACATGTTATAATAAAAATGGCAAATTTAAAGATAAAGAGAGGATTCTAAAAGCAGCAGAGGAAAACAAAGAAGGGAACTTTCATAAGGCTATCAGCTGATTTCTCTACAGAAACACTGCAGGCCAGAAGGGAGTGGCAAACTATATTCAAAGTTTTCAAAGGGAAAAATCTGCAACCTAGAATAGTCTACCCACCAAGATTATCATTTAGAATAGGAGGAGAAATAAAGAATTCCTCAGAAAAACAAAAACTAAAAGAATAAAGCAATACTAAACCTAACCTTAAAGAAATATTGAAAGACCTTCTCTAAAGAGAAAAGAAGCAAGATACAGGAAGGCAGAAATCACAATTGGAAAGTAAATCACTTACATTAGCCAGTGTACAGATCAAAAAAGAACACCACCAACAGCAAAACCTATTTGTGAAAGTGATGATAAACACAAGGAACAGCAAAAGGATAAACATGAAGATGTAAAAAACAATATCAAAATTATAAAATGTGGGAAAGGAGAGTAAGAAAATGCAGTTTTTTTTAAGAATGTGTTTGAGCCTATATGACTATCAGTCTAAAGCAAGCAGATATAGGAAGGGGTTAATATACTTGAAAAACAGGGCATACACATACCAAAAACATACAAGAGATTCACAAAAACCAAAAAGAACACAAGCATAAAATAAAATCATCAAACCACATAAAGAAAAAAAAAAAAAAAAAAAAAAAAAAAAAAAAAAAAAAAAAAAAAAAAAAAAAAGACCAAAGAAGAAACAAAGAATCAACTGGAAAACAAGGTTTACAAGGCAACAAATACATATGTATCAATAATTACCTTAAATGTCAATGGACTGAATGCTTCAATCAAAAGACATAGAGTGCCAGACTGGATAAAAAAACAAGAGCCTATAATATGCTGCCTACAAGAGACCCACTTTAGGACAAAGGACACACATAGATTGAAAGTGAGGGGAGGAAAAAAGATATTTCATGCAAACAGAAATGACAAGAAAGTAGGAGATCCAATACTCATAACAAACAGACTTTAAAGCAAATGCTATAAAGAAAAAAAGAAGGACACTATATAATGATAAAAAGATCAATACAAGAAGAGGATTTTACACTCATCAACATATATGCACCTAATATAGGAGCACCCAAATATATAAAACAAATACTAACAGACATAAAGGGAGAAACTGATGGGAATACAATAATAGTAGGAGACTTTAACACCCCACTCACATCAACGGACAGATCTTCCAGACAGAGAATCAGTAAGGCAACAGAGATCCTAAATGATACAATAGAACAGTTAGACTTAGTTGATATTTTCAGGACATTACATCCAAAAAAACCCAGAATATACATTCTTAAGTGCACACAGAACATTCTCTAGGATTGACCACATACTAGGGCACAAAACTAACCTCAGCAAATGTAAGAGTATAGAAATTATTTCAAGCATCTTCTCTGACCACAACAGCATGAAGCTAGAAGTCAACCATAGGAAAAGAAATGAGGAAAAAATTATTAATGGAGATGAGAAAGCATGCTACCAAAAAACCAATGGGTCAATGAGGAAAAAAGTACCTTGAGACAAATGACAAAGAAAACACAACCATACAAAACCCATGGGATGCAGCAAAAGCAATTCTTAGAGGGATGTTCATAGTGATACAGGCCTTCCTAAAGAAACAAGAAAAATCTCAAATAAACAACCTAACCTACCACCTAAAAGAATTAGAAAAAGAAGAACAAACAAAACCTAAAGTCAGCAGAAGGAAGGAAATAATATAAATCAGGGAGGAAATAAATAAAATAGAGATTAAAAGAAAAAGGAATAAAACCAAGAGCTGGTTCTTTGAAAGGGTAAACAAAATTGAGAAGCCTCTTGGCAGGCCCACTAAGAAGAAAAGAGAGAGGACCTCTCTTTTCTTCATAAGAAATGAAAAAGGAGAAATCTCCACTGATACCACAGGAATACAAAAAACCATAAGAGAATACAATGAACAATTATATGCCAACAAATTTGACAACCTAGAAGAAATGTACAACTTTCTAGAAATATACAGCCTACCAAAATTGAATTAAGAAGAAATAGATGATTAGAACAGACCAATCAGTAGAAGTGAAATAAAATCTATAATAAATAAAAAACTTCCTAGAAACAAAAGCCAAGGACCAGATGTCTTCACAGGTGAATTCTATCAAACATACAAAGAAGAACTTATACCAATTCTTCTCAAACTCTTCCAAAAGAATGAAGAGGAGGGAACGCTCCCAAAGACATTCTATAAATCCACCATCACCCTGATACCAAAACCAAAGACACCACCAAAAAAGAAAATTACAGGCCAATATCTGTGATGAATACAGATGCAAAAATTCTCAACAAAATATTAGCAAACCAAATCCAAACATAAAAAAGATCATACACCACAACCAAGTGGGATTCATCTCAAGTTCACAAGGATGGTTCAACCTATGCAAATCAATCAATATAATACACATTACCAAAAGAAAAGTCAAAAACCACACGATCATCTCAATAGATGCAGAAAAAGCACTGGACAAAATTCAAATTCATTCATGATAAAAACTCTTACCAAAGTGGGTATAGAGGGAACAGATCTCAACATAATAAAAGCCATTTATGACAAACCCACAGCCAATATAATATGCAATGGTGAAATGCTGAAAGCCTTCCTGCTAAAATCTGGAACGATACAAATAGGCCCACTCTTACCACTTCTTTTCAACATAGTGTTGTAAGTCAGCAATCAGACAAGAAAAATAAAAGATATCCAAATTGGAAGGGAAGAGGTAAAACTGTCACTATACGCAGATAACATGATACTGTATATAGAAAACCCTGAGGACTCCACACAAAAACTTCTAGATCTAATAAGTGAATTCAGCAAAGTAGCAGGATACAATAAAAATGTTCAGAAATCAGTTTTGTTTCTTTACAGTAACAATGAAATATCAGAAACATTACCTTTGAAAATCACACACACAAAAATACAAAAACCTAGGAATAAACCTCACCAAGGAGGTGAAAGACTTATATGCTGAGAAGTATAAAACATCAGTAAAGGAAATTGAAGAGGATTCAAAGAAATGGAAAGATATCCCATGCTCTTAGATTGGAAGAATTGATATTGTTAAAATGGCAATACTACCCAAAGTGATCTACAGATTTAATGCGATCCCTGTCAAATTGCCCATGACGTTTCTCACAGAGCTAGAACAAATATTCTAAAAACTTACATGAAACCATAAAAGACCGAGAATTGCCAAAGCAATCCTGAGGAAAACAATGAAGCAGGAAGCATAACTCTCCCAGACTTCAGACAATATTACAAAATTGTAAATTGTATCGGTATAAAGACATACAGATCAATGGAACAGAATAGAGAGCCCAGAAATAAACCTTATACACTTATGATCAATTAATCTTCAACAAAGGAGTCAAGAATATAAAATAGGAAAAAGACAGTCTCTTCAGCAAGTGGTGCTGGGAAAGTTGGACAGCTGCATGTAAATCAATGAATTTAGAACACACCCTCACATCATGCACAAAAATAAACTCAAAATAGCTTAAAGACTTAAACATAAGACATGACGCCATAAAACTCGTAGACAAGTTTTTTCCTAGAATTAGTTTCTCTAATTATTAGAGAAATGCAAATCAAAACTACAATGAGGTATGACCCCACACTGGTCAGAATAGGCATCATTAAATAGTGTACAGATAATAAGTGCTGGAGAGGGTGTGGAGAAAAGGGAACCCTCCTACACTGTTGGTGGGAATGTAAGGTGGTGCAACCACTGTGGAAAAGAGTATGGAGGTTCCTCAGAAAACGAAAATAAAATTACCATATGATCCAGCAATCCCACTCCTGGGCATATACCCAGACAAAACTATAATTCTAAAAGATACATGCATCCCTATGTTCATAGCAGCACTATTCACAATAGCCAAAACATGGAAACAACCTAAATGTACATCAACAGATGAATGGATAAAGAAGATGTGGTACATATATACAATGGAATACTACTGAGCCATAAAAAGAAGGAAATAATGCCATTTGCGGCAACATGGATGGACCTAGAGATTATCATACTAAGTGAAGTAAGTCAGAAAGAGAAAGACAAATATCACATGATATCACTTATATGTGGAATCTAAAATATGGCACAAATGTACCTATCTACAAAATAGAAACAGACTCACAGACATAGAGAACAAACTTGTGGTTGCCAACACAGGAGGGAGGGAAGGACTGGGAGTTTGGGATTAGCTGATGTAAACTATTATATGTAGGATGGATAAACAACAAAGTCCTACTGTGTAGCACAGGGAGCTATACAGTAAGTTCCCTACATATGAACCTTCAAGTCGCAAACTTCCAAAGATGCGAAAGTGCCCCTGTATGCCAGCTGTTGTACCATACTACTGTACTTTTCAAGGTACTGTACTATAAGATTAAAAATGTTTCCTTTATTTTTCCTGTTTGTTTTTTATGTATTAGTTGTGTGACAAGTATTATAACTCTATTACAGTACAGTACTATATAGCCGATTGTGTTAGTTGGGTGCCTAGGCTAACTTTGTTGGACTTTCGAACAAATTGGACTTACAAATGTGCTCTTGGAATGGAACTCATCTGGATGGAGGGGACTTACTGTATTCACTATCTTGTGATAAACCATAATGGAAAAGACTATTAAAGAAAATAAGTCTATGTGTATAATTGAGTCACTTTGCTGTACAGCAGAGATTGGCACAACATTATAAATCAACTATACTTCAATTAAAAAAAAAAAGAAAAATGAAACAGAGATAATTTTGGTGATTAAAATCATGTGCTGCAGAGTCAAAAGTTTAAATTCCTCCTATTCAATGCTTACATTTAAAGCTTTGCAATGTTTATGTTTAAAACTGTCAAAATCACTTTCATTTCTTCATGTTTCTTTAAATATCTATACTACCATCAAGCTTTTGTTCAAAGAAAAGACACCTGAAGAGAAATTTAAATTTATTTCTTCCTTAGTAGCAATTTGGAGAAAAAGATGAGACAAAAACTTATACTGGTAATTTACAACTTAAGTGAAATATAAGTGAAATAACACTATCTTCTCCAAAATCATGTTTGTGATTGAAGTAATTCTCTCAAGTGTAAAGTTTAAAGGATATACTTCACATGTAACTACAGATGTTTAATAGTAAACAAAGTATGTTTTTGCACTAGAAATTTTTGGAATTGCAAGAAAAAAGGAGCCTCTGAAGAAATTTGCCATATCTAGAAGAATCAAATTTATTTTTGTCTATTTGTCTATTCTGATTAGTTAGTGGTAGATTCATTGTTTAACAAACTAAGTCATAAATATTCAGTATCATTAACTTCTCTTATCAGCAGAGAGGAGTGCCTTATAAAATACAGTCTCAACAACAATGTATTTTAGGTCCAAGTGACTTGTTTTATATATTCATTAATTATTACTGAATCCCTGCTTAATGGGAGATTCACAATTCTGATATTATGTTACCTTTCCTTGATCAGAGAGAAGTTGTGTACTTTTTTTTTCTACTTTCTACAGAGACAAGAAAGACATTTCAAAATAAAATTCCACAACCCCTTACTAGCTGCATAGGAAAAATCTTTAATCACTCTGAATCTTATATTGAATAACTACAAATTAGAAATAATAATAGCATATTGCTCTTGGGTTAATTGGGTGAATAAGATGAAATATGCCCAGAGATAAAGTGCTTTGAACAGTTTCTGGAGCCAAGTGAACAACAAATAATAGTTAACAATTATTATTTTTATTACATTACCCTCTTATTTGAAGATTTTCAGAATTTCCACTGGTTTTAGTACCATACACAGAAATTCTCTCCTGAGCACTCTGTGCCTTTTTATCACAAGGCCTGTGAAATATGTAATGATGCTACCAGAAAGTACCTGATTACCAGAAATCTCAGAGCCAGATTGATGCCCAAATCCTCTAAACATATTTATACGAATTAAGGATAGCTAGGTTATTTTACGGTAGCAAAAAAATCAACTTTTCAGTGGTTTAATGAGACAACAGTTTCTCTCTTACTCCCACAAAGACCACTGCAAACTCTGTAGAAGCTGGAAACCATAATTTGTTTAAACATTTCAGGCTGAATTGATGTTATGGCTCTCTTTTGTATTGGAGCTAACTCATACTCTATCTCCAGCCAATTGTCGGCATTTTTTCCCAATTTCAAGTTTAATGGCATAATGTTGGTAGCTTGCAATCAGGAGTCATTTATGCCTCGGATATCACTAAACGCTACTAGAACTTTTTTTCTTGTTTCAGAAAGCCAGATACTGAACATTTACCACCACACTTTACCTTAATAAGCACTCTCCTGAGCTTCCTTGCAAAGTTAGAGCATGGAAATTTACACACAGGCTTTTAACGGCTTTCAACTAGAAGTTAAATGATTCAAAATAACTAGAGACGGTTATGGAGGTACTAGTTTAGATAGAATGAGTAAGGAAGGCCTCTCTGAAAGGGACATATTTAAATAAAGTAATGAAGCAAGCCATTTGGCAAAAGGGAAAGAGCAGATGCAAAGGCTCTAAGGAATGTTTGAGAAATAGCAAGAAGGCAGCCTGGCTAGAATGAAGAGAATTACTTGGAGAGCAGTAAGAGATAAGTCAGAGAAGTGGCCAAGGGCCAGTTCCTGTAGGGCTTTGTATGTCAAACTAAAAAATCTGGACTTTATTCTACAGGAAATGAAGATTCACTTGACAGTGTTGAGAAGAGGAATGACATTGTATCTTCATATTTTAGCAGAGTCATTTTTAGCTGTCCTTCAAAAGACTGATGTCTGTGTTTCTGGATTGAGCAACAGGAAAATGGTAAGTATAATTCCCTGAGCAATAAACACTGGAGGAAGAGCAGGGTTCACAGGGAAGAAGTGTAGCTCAGTTCTTTGTAACTGTCAGACTACGATTTGAGTAGGATACAGAAATAGGAAACTAGATATGTTGATATATTTCATTCATGTATATTGGCCTACTTCGGTTTGAGCAATATACTGTGGTGAGAATAAAAACTAGAAAGATTTTGAACATTTGTGCAAGGGAAAGATTTGTATGCAGTATATTTAAGACAATTTCCTATAATGACCTTCACAGAAAAGGGAAAAGACTGAAACCAATAAGCTTGGAAACTCAGTGGCTCTGAGGCCATTCAATCAGGAAATAGACTATTTCAGATATGTCTCTAATAAGTATGCAGAATGATTCACCCTGTTAAACAATGCTTCTATGCTTGAGGTCCAGTTTTGGCTCTAACTAGTATGCTTTTCCCGATCCTCCTCAAAGAATTTCTTCTTTCACTAAAAAAATAAAATAAAAACCTTTAGGTAACACCATCTAATCATTCCATTTATATGAATTTTATGAAATTTAAAAAAAAACACTTTGTCTAGGGACCATTTTATTTATTCAGAGTACTAGTGGGAATATTTTATCTAGATTCTTGTTTATGCCTAAACAACATCTCAGTGCTCCACTAAGTCATTAAGCATTTTTGATGATTTGGTAATCAAACAACTTACTTAACTCTTATAGATTGTATGCTAGTCTCCCATACACTTTGGGAAATATTCTAAGGGTTTGCTTTAGTTTGTCGTTTGGATATGGTAGACAGACACAAATTTATTATCTATTGTCATTCACTTTAATTGAATCATTCACGAACGTGAAAGATTTCTTTAGCTTAAAGATTTTCCAGGAAGACCTTCAAGATCGCGGAGGAGTAAGACATGGAGATCACCTTCCTCCCCACAAATACATCAAAAATACATCTACATGTGGAACAACTCCTGCAGAAGAGCTACTGAACGCTGGCAGAAGACAGACTTCCCAAAAGGCAAAATACTCACCCACATACCAGGCCATGTGGCTGACAGGGACTTGGAGCTCCGGCTGGGTGTCAGGCCTGTGCCTCTGAGGTGAGAGAGCCTAGTGCAGGATGTTGGTCCAGCAGAGACCTCCCAGATTGATGTAATTTCAAACGGATAAAGCTCTCCCATAGATCTCCATCTCAACGCTAACACCCAGCTCCACTCAACAACCAGCAAGCTACAGTGCTGGACAACCTATGCCAAAGAACTAGCAAGATAGGAACACAACCCCACCCACTAGCAGAGAGGCTGCCTAAAATCATAAGAAGGTCACAGACACCGCAAAACACCACCAGACATGGTCCGGCCCACCAGACAGACAAGATCCAGCCTCATCCACCAGAACACAGGCAATAGTCCCCTCCACCAGGAAGCCTACACAACCCACTGAAGCAACCTTAGCCATTGGGGGCAGATACCAAAAATATCAGGAACTATGAACCTGCAGCCTATGAAAAGGAGACCCCAAACACAGTAAGTGAAGCAAAAGTAGAAGACAGAGAAACACACAGCAGATGAAGGTGCAAGGTAAAAACCCACCAGACCAAACAAATGAAGAGGAAATAGGTAGTCTACCTGAAAGAGAATTCAGAGTAATGATAGTAAAGATGATACAAAATCTTGGAAAAAGAATGGAGAAAATAAAAGAAACATTTAACAGGGACCTAGAAGAACTAAAGAGCAAATACACAATGCTGAACAACACAATAAATGAAATTTTAAATTCTCTAGAAGGAATCAATAGCAAAATAACTGAGGCAGAAGAACGGAGAACTTACCTGGAAGATAAAATAGTGGAGATAACTACTGCAGAGCAGAATAAAGAAAAAAGAATGAAAAGAATTGAGGACAGTCTAAGAGATTTCTGGGACAACATTAAATGCACCAACATAAGAATTATAGGAATCCCAGAAGAAGAAGAAACAAAGGGACTGAGAAAATATTTGAAGATATTACAGTTGAAAACTTCCCTAATATGGGAAAGGAAATAGTCAATCAAGTCCAGGAAGTTCAGAGAGTACCATAAAGGATAAATACAAGGAGAAACATGCCAAGACACATATTAATCAAACTATCAAAAATTAAAAACAAAGAAAAAATATTAAAAGCAGCAAGGGAAAAACAACAAATAACACACAAGGGAATCCCCATAAGGTTAACAGCTGATCTTCCAGCAGAAACTCTGCAAGATAGAAGGGAGTGCAATACATATTTAAAGTGATGAAAGGGAAAAACCTAAAACCAAGACTACTCAACCCAGCAAGGATCTCATTCAGATTCGACAGAAAAATTAAAACTTTTACAGAGAAGCAAAAGCTAAGACAATTCAGCACCACCAAACCAGCTTTACAAGAAATGCTAAAGGAACTTCTCTAGGCAGGAAACACAGGACAAGGAAAAGACCTATATTAACAAACCCAAAACAATTAAGAAAACGGTCACAGGAACATACATATCGATAATTACCTTAAATGTAAATGGATTAAGTGCTCCCAAGAGACGCAGACTGGCTGAAAGGATACAAAAACATGACCCATATATATGGTGTCTACAAGAGACCTACTTCAGACCTAGGGACATATACAGACTGAAAGTAAGGGGATGGAAAAAGATATTCCAAGCAAATGGAAATCAAAAGAAAGCTGGAGTAGCAATTCTCATATCAGACAAAATAGACTTTAAAATAAAGACTATTACAAGAGACAAAGAAGGACACTACATAATGACCAAGTGATCAATCCAACAAAGAGATATAACAATTGTAAATACTTTTGCAACCAACATAGGAGCACCTCAATACATAAGGCAAATGCTAACAGCCATAAAAGGGGAAATCGACAGTAACACAATAATAGTGGGAGACTTTTAATACTCCACGTACACAAACGGACAGATCATCCAAAATGAAAATAAGGAAACACAAGCTTTAAATGATACATTAAACAAGATGGACTTAATTGATATTTCTAGGACATTCCATCCAAAAACAACAGAATACACTTTCTTCTCAAGTGCTCATGGAACATTCTCCAGGATAGATCATATGGGGTTACAAATCAAGCTTTCATAAATTTAAGAATATTAAATTCATATCAACTATCTTTTCCTACCAAAATGCTGTAAGACTAGATATCAATTACAAGAAAAAAATCTGTGAAAAAATACAAACACATGGAGGCTAAACAATACACTACTTAATAACCAAGAGATCACTGAAGAAATCAAAGAGGAAATCAAAAAATACCTAGAAACAAATGACAAAGAAAACACAATGACCCAAAACCTATGGGACGCAGCAAAAGCAGTTCTAAGAGGAAGTTTATAGCAATACGATCCTACCTCAAGAAACAAGAAACATCTCAAAAAACCTAAATTTACATCTAAACTAATTAGAGAAAGAGGAACAAAAATATCCCAAAGTTAGCAGAAGGAAAGAAATCATAAAAATCTGATCAGAAAGGAAGGAAACAATAGCAAAGATCAAAAAAACTAAAACCTGGTCCTTTGAGAAGATAAAGAAAATTGATAAACCATTAGCCAGACTCATCAAGGAAAAAAGGGAGAAAACTCAAATCAATAGAATTAGATATGAAAAAGGAGAAGTAACAACGGACACTGCAGAAATACAAAGGATCATGAGAGATTACTACAACCAACTCTATGCCAATAAAACGGACAACGTGGAAGAAATGGACAAATTCTTAGAAATACACAACCTTCTGAGACTGAACCAGGAAGAAATAGAAAATATGAACAGAACAATCACAAGCACTGAAATTGAAACTGTGATTAAAAATCTTCCAACAAAGAAAAGCCCAGGACCAGATGGATTCACAGGAGAATTCTATCAAACATTTAGACAAGAGCTAACACCTATCCTTCACAAACTCTTCCAAAATATAGCAGAGGAAGGAACACTCCCAAACTCATTCTACGAGGCCATCACCCTGAAACCAAAACCAGACGACGATGTCACAAAGAAAGAAAACTACAGGCCGATACACTGATGAACATGGATGCAAAAATCCTCAACAAAATACTAGCAAAAAGAATCCAAGAGCACATTAAAAGGCTCATACACCATGATCAAGTGGGTTTTATCCCAGGAACGCAAGGATTCTTCAATATACACAAATTAATCAATGTGATACACCATATTAACAAACTGAAGGATAAAACCCATATGATCATCTCAATAGATGCAGAAAAATCTTTTCACAAAATTCAATACCATTTATGACAAAAAAACCCTCCAGAAAGTAGGCATAGAGGGAAATTACCTCAACATAATAAAGGCCATATATGACAAACCTACAGCCAACATCATTCTCAGTGGTGAAAAACTGAAACCACTCCTCTAAGATCAGGAATAAGACAAGGGTGTCCACTCTCACCACTATTATTCAACATAGTTTTGGAAGTTTTAGCCACAGCATTCAGAGAAGGACAAAAAATAAAAGGAATCCAAATCGGAAAAGAAGAAGTAAAGCTGTCACTGTTTGCAGACGACATGATACTATACAGAGAAAAGACTAAAGATGCTACCAGAAAACTACTAGACTTAATCAATGAATTTGGTAAAGTAGGATACAAAATTAATGCACAGAAATCTCTTGCATTCCTATACACTAATGATGAAAAATCTGAAAGAGAAATTAAGGAAACACTCCCATTTACCACTGCAACAAAAAGAATAAAATATCTAGGAAGAAACCTACCTAAGGAGACAAAAGACCTTATAGGAAACTATAAGACACTGCTGAAAGAAATTAAAGATGATACAAGCAGATGGATAGATATTCCATGTTCTTGGATTAGAAGAATCAACATTGTGAAAATGACTCTACTACCCAAAGCAGTCTACAGATTCAATGCAATCCCTATCAAACTACCAATGGCATTTTTCACAGAACTAGAATAAAAAATTTCACAACTTGTATGGAAACACAAAAGACCCCAAATAGCCAAAGCAATCTTGAGAAAGAAAAACAGAGCTAAAGGAATCAGGCTCCTGGGCTTCAGACTATACTACAAAGCTACAGTAATCAAGACAGTATGGTACTGGCCCAAAAACAGAAATGTAGATCCATGGAACAGGATAGAAAGCCCAGAGATAAAGCCACGCACATATGGTCACCTTATCTTTGATAATGAGGCAAGAATATACAATGGAGAAAAGACAGCCTCTTCAATAAGTGGTGCTGTGAAAACTGGAGAGCTACTGGTAAAAGAATGAAATTAGAACACTTCCTAACACCATACACAAAAATAAACTCAAAATGGATTAAAGACCTAAATGTAAGGCTAGACACTATAAAACTCCTAGAGGCAAAGCATAGGCAGAACAGTCTATGACATAAATCACAGCAAGATCCTTTTTGACCCACCTCTAGAGGAAAGGAAATAAGAACAAAAATAAACAAATGGGACCTAATGAAACTTAAAAGCTTTTGCACAGCAAAGGAAACCATAAACAAGATGAAAAGGCAACCCTCAGAATGGGAGAAAATATTTGCAAATGAAGCAACTGACAAAGGATTAATCTCTAAAATTTTCAAGCAGCTCATGCAGCTCAATATCAAAAAAACAAACAACCCAATCCAAAAATGGGCAGAAGACCTAAACAGACATTTCTCCAAAGAAGATATACAGATTGCCAACAAACACATGAAAGGATGCTCAACATCACTAATCATTAGAGAAATGCAAATCAAAACTACACTGAGGTATCACCTCACACTGGTCAGAATGGACATCATCAAAAAATCTACAAAGAATAAATGCTGGAGAGGGTGTGGAGAAAAGGGAACCCTCTTGCACTGCTGGTGGGAAAGTAAATTGATACAGCCACTATAGAGAACAGTATGGAGGTTCCTTAAATATCTAAAAATAGAATTACCATACGACCCAGTAATCCCAGTGCTGGGCATATACCCTGTGAAAACCATAATTCAAAAAGAGTCATGTCTCAAGAGGGAAGATATATGGGGACATATGTATAGGTATAACTGATTCACTTTGTTATAAAGCAGAAACTAACACACCATTGTAAAGCAATTATACTTCAATAAGGACGTTGAAAAAAAAAAAAAAGAGTCATGTACCACAATGTTCACTGTAGCTCTACTTACAATAGCCAGGACATGGAAGCAACCTAAGTGTCCATCGACTGATGAATGGATAAAGAAGATAGGGCACATATATACAATGGAATATTACTCAGACATAAAAAGAAATGAAATTGAGTTATCTGTATGAGGTGGATGGACCTAGAGACTGTCATACAGAGTCAGAAAGTGAAAAATAAATACTGTATGCTAACACATATATGTGGAATCTAAAGAAAAAAAAGAACACGGTTCTTAAGAACCTAGGGGCAGGACAGGAATAAAGACGCAGATATAGAGAATGGACTTGAGGACACGCGGAGGGGGAATGGAAAGCTGGGATGAAGTGGGAGAGTGGCATGTACTTATATATACTACCAAATGTAAAATAGCTAGCTAGTGGGAGGCAGCCACATAGCACAGGGAGATCAGCTTGGTGCTTTGTGATGACCTAGAGGTGTGGGATGGGAGGATGGCTCAAGAGGGAGGAGATATGGGGATATATATATATGTATACCTGATTCACTTTGTTATAAAGCAGAATCTAACACACCATTGTAAAGCAATTATACTCCAATAAAGATGTTAAAAAAAGAAAAATTTCCAAAAACTGAAGTTTTAATTCTCTTTGCTGTGAAGGAGGATAACACACTACCTCACTTGTATGTAGCATAGCCTCTGTCTCTGCATGTGAATGGAGCTTGGAGTCTAAGCTGTCCTTTTCAAGAGGCTGCAGCCCTCTATCATTTTCCATAGCAGGGAAACTTGTCTGAGGATCATTTGGACATTGTTGCAGGCTTATGTTAGTTATTCTGTTTTGCTCTTTATTCTTCCTATGTGATTCAAAGACTATCCTTTGTTTCTATGATTCATTATTTTGAAGTATAAATTAACAGCAATAATGGATATTGGAGTTGCTTTATTATCAGCAAATGTGAACATAATCATAGAAATAAATATATAAGCTGAGATTAATGAATTGATTCTAAGTGCCTTGAATGCTATATTATTCCCAAAATCAACCCTATGAAGTGGTTAGTATTAATAGTACCATGTGATAGATACTATAATGCAGGCATAAAATTAAACTTGTTATAGACCACACAGGTAGTATACAGGGAGTCCTAATTTGAACCCAGGAAATCTGACACTAAACTCATTTCTTAGCCGTTAGCCTGTAATGCTTTATGCCATACTGAAATGCACATCAGAGACAGAAAATCAACTAGGTGTCATATATTATGAGGAACTCTGGCAATATAAAAACACTAGTAAGTCATGTTTTCACAAGTTTCTTAGTCCATAAATTGCCACCTCAACTTTTTGGCAGTAGAGTATATTTCCTGACCTCAAAACTAGTAAAGTGGGGGCTTCCCTGGTGGCACAGTGGTTGAGAGTCCGCCTGCCGATGCAGGGGACACGGGTTCTTGCCCCGGTCCGGGAAGATCCCACATGCCGCAGAGCCGTGGAGAGGCTGGGCCCGTGAACCATGGCCGCTGAGCCTGCACATCCGGAGCCTGTGCTCCGCAACGGGAGAGGCCACAACAGTGAGAGGCCCGTGTACTGCAAAAAAAAACAAAACAAACAAACAAACAAAAAACTAGTAAAGTGGGCTTCCCTGGTGGTGCAGTGGTTAGGAGTCTGCCTGCCAATGCCAAGGACATGGGTTCGTGCCCTGGTCCAGGAAGATCCCACATGCCACAGAGCAACTGAGCCTGTGCACCACAACTACTGAGCCTGTGCTCTGGAGCCTGTGAGCCACAACTACTGAAGCCCACGTGCCTAGAGCCCATGCTCCACAGCAAGAGGGGCCACCGCAGTGGGAAGCCCGCACACCGCAACGAAGAGTAGCCCCCACTTGCCGCAACTAAAGAAGGTCCACGTGCAGTAACAAAGACCCAATGCACCCAAGAATAAAAATAAAATAAAATAAATAAATTTTAAAAAAACTAGTAAAGTAGCTGATTCTTCTAGTAAAGTGACTCTTATTGACTTCTGATAATATTTAGCAAGCACACTTATTCCTTCACCTTTGCCCAAGGTGGGCTTCACTCACTTCCTAAAATTCATGTTGTCCTTTTACACTCTTGCTACCTTTCTTCAATTTGAGAAATAAAACAGCAACCCTGACGGCCTGAACATGTCTTGGCACTATCATCTATACCTTGGTGTTGCTAGGAGCTGGTCTACAGCTAGGCCTTGGTGTTCTACTGAACATAAACCATTTCACAGAACACCAATTCAGACAAGGCCATTCTGTGACTGTGATGAATCAAGAAAAATCAAAAGCACTGTCTAATCACAAAAACAAGAACATTGTCCAAAGCACAAAAATGAACACATATCTCATTATATCTGCTAATATCTGTGACTATGGCTCCTTTACCCTCTGAAGCTCTAGCCTAGCTTCATTCCACCAACCATTTACATAAGACGTATTCAAGAACCAACTGTAGACTTACCCCCACATCCTGACAGCATCCAATGCAAATCAGAGACCGACTTCTTGAACCCTCCCCCA
Organism: Platanista minor; assembly: GCA_004363435.1. Taxonomy (NCBI): domain Eukaryota; kingdom Metazoa; phylum Chordata; class Mammalia; order Artiodactyla; family Platanistidae; genus Platanista; species Platanista minor. Next base: position 16,490 of record RJWK010000421.1, read on the forward strand.
AAATACCTAAGTTCAAATCCAAAAATAAGTACTTTCTAATATCCTCTCAATGATACACCCCTGGGCTCCCTATATTACATATTCTCCATCATTGCAATGTGTCAGTAAACTGCATTTTGGTCAATTACAGGTGATATTTAACTTGAAGACATTAATGAGCTCCTAGTATATCTTTGTAATCTTACTATTTTACCTAGAGCAGCATCTGGAATACTTATCTCCTTAAAATCTACAGTCTCCATAAGGGATATAAAACCTTGCTGCGTAAGGTACCTAACATTCATACAAATTCATACACTCTGGTCCTTGTACACATACCTTTATGCAATAATCAAATTTCTACTAAAGTCATTTCTGAACTCAACTGAGGATTTACCTCTTTTTTTTTTTTTTTTTTTTTTTGTAAAGTTCAGTGGTTCCCACTACCCCTTCAAGTTGGATAATTCAGTAGAATGACTCACAAAACTCAGGAAAGCTTATACATATGATTAAAGTTTTATTCTAAAAGATACAAATCAGAATGAGACAAATGAAGAGAAACAGAGGTTTAGGTTTAGAAGGTTACCAAACATGAAGCTTCCATGTCCCAAGAACCCGTCATCCTCCCAATAGATGTGTCACGACTCAGGTTGCAGAGTTTTTCTTGGAATGTTATTACTTAGGCAAGATTGAGTGAATCACTGGCCACATTCTTGAACTCAATTTCTAGCCCCTCTCCCCAACCCAGAGGTTAGGCTGATATCACCCACCTCAATGCCCCAACACTTTAATCACATGGTTGGTCTTTCCTGCATGGCCAGCCCCCATCCTGAGTCATTTCCTTAACATAAATCATGTATAGAGGTATAATCCAAGGGACCCACCATAAATAACAAAATGTTTTATCACTCAGGAAATTCCAAGGATTTTGAGGTTACAACCCAGAAACCAGGAACAAAAGTTAGCTAAAAAAGTTAGTTTTATTATACAACACTGGCATTGCACATATATCCTAACATACTCACTTCAATTTATGTTATCTGCCTTTACAATTGCCATCAGAGAATGTTCCAAGTGAATGTTAGTTATGCATCATTTGAAATACGGTTGCTCTCCTTTTCCCCCCATAAGCTCCTCAGCCCATCAGCAATGTGGTAGCCAATGTTTCTTAACTGATTTTTGAAGATGAATAACAAAACTGAATGTCTGCCGTATACTTAGAACCAGGGAATGTAAGGGTGAATTCATAAAAAACATCTGTATCTGATAAAGGTTATTCTATTCTCTAAACACCGGACATATTTCTGGTATCAAAAGATTCTGACTGGGCTACAAATATAACTGAAAATTTTATGGCAGTTTTCCATATTTATATATCTATGTATCTATCTAATCTACCTATAGTATATATAGTATATGTACATTCTGACTTCATTAGTTACTTACAAGGTGCCAGGAATACTGTTAAAGTTTTTATATATAATTCATATACTTCATGTAAAAAAACTTATCAGGTAAGTCATATTAGAACCTATTAGCAGATAATAACATTGAGGCTAAAAAACTGTGAAAACTGCAAAAAACCACACACCTAGGAATTGGCAAATCAAAGATTTTCTAATTACAAATCCAACATTTTTTGGAATTTCTGTATAGAAAAGGAAGGTGCTAAATACACACAAACATTTCAAGCACAAATGCAAATATAAAAATATTTCCCAGGTTAAAGGTGTTTTCACTGCTTTGACTATTTCCCCTTGCTCCTTCAGCTATAATTTGAATGGGGCAACAGCGTAAGGAAGGAAAGAGGAGTTAAAGTCACATTTCCTTCATATTACATTAGGCAACACAAATTCTCTGAATTCTAAACCACTTTCAGGCTAGTCATTAAGCATATCCTTTTAACTAACAACATCTGGGCTAATTAACGGTAAAAATATTTGTATAAATGAAGTGCCCAGGATGTAGAAATAGATGTCCCCTATCACTGTAGTCCTCCTAGACCACTGCAATACATAATGGGAGTGAGATCTTGCTTTTGATCCTGTCAGAGCAAAGCAGGGTCTCACAGGATGACGAAATGTTTTTTTGCTTCTTCATTGCTTTTCTTACTAAGTGCCTGAATTATCAGTCAAGAATAATTTAATAGAATAATACCTATAGGACCAACATACAATTGAAATGCTTACACCCATCATACTCTCTTAGTTCTTCAACGATGCTCAGTATCAGCGATGCCATAAGCCTTACCCAGGCAAAAGGAAGCAGAGTCTGTGCTCAGGTGAGCTGAACCCTATCTATGCCTACATCTTTAAAGCTTTACAGAAAGCCCATAAATCCTCAATTCTACCCTCAGCTTTGGTTTAATCTCTTTTTTCTTAGTATATTTAGTTAGTTAGTTAACATCGTTATTAGAGTATAATTGCTTTACAATGTTGTATTAGTTTCTGCTGTATAACAATCAGCTATATGTATACATATATCCCCATATCCCATCCTGCTTGCATCTCCCTTCCACCCTCCCTATGCCAACCCTCTAGGTGGTCACAAAGAACTGAGCTGATCTCCCTGAGTGATGCAGCTGCTTCCCAAAAGCTATCTATTTTATATTTGGTAGTGTATATATGTCAACACTATTCTCTCACTTTGGCCCAGTTTACCCTTCCCCTCCCCAGGCCCTCGAGTCCATTCTCTATATCTGTGTCTTTATTTCTGTCCTGCCCCTAGGTTCTTCAGAAACTTTTTTTTTTAATTTCATATATATGTGTTAGCATACAGTATATGTTTTTCTCTTTCTGACTTACTTCACTCTGTAGGACAGACTCTAGGTCCATCCACCTCACTACAAATAATTTCATTTCTTTTTATGGCTGAGTAACATTCCATTGTATATATGTGCCACATCTTTATCCATTCATCTGTTGATGGACACTTAGGTTGCTGCTATATCCTGGCTGTTGTAAATAGTGCTGCAAGGAACATTGTGGTACATGACTCTTCTTGAATTATGGTTTTCTCAGTGTATATGCCCAATAGTGGGATTGCTGGGTCATATGGTAGTTCTATTTTTAGTTTTCTAAGGAATCTCCATACTGTTCTCCATAGTAGCTGTATCAATTTACATTCCCACCAACAATGCAAGAGGGTTCCCATTTCTCCATACCCTCTCCAGCATGTATTGTTTGTAGATTTTTTGATGATGGCCATTCTGACCAGTGTGAGGTGATACCTCAGTGTAGTTTGTTTTTTTTGTTTTTTGGGTTTTTTTTGCAGTACACGGGCCTCTCACTGTTGTGGCCTCTCCCGTTGCGGAGCACAGGCTCCGAACGCGCAGGCTCAGTGGCCATGGCTCATGGGCCCAGCCGCTCTGTGGCATGTGGGATCTTTCCGGACAGGGCCACGAACCCATGCCCCTGGAATCAGCAAGCGGACTCTCATCCACTGTGCCACCAGGAAAGCCCCCTCAGTGTAGGTTTTTTGTTTTGTTTTGTTTTTTGGCGGTACGCGGCCTCTCCCTGTTGTAGCCTCTCCCGTTGTGGAGCACAGGCTCCGGACGCGCAGGCTCAGCAGCCACGGCTCACGGGCCTAGCCGCTCTGTGGCATGTGGGATCTTCCCGGACCGGGGCATGAACCCGTGTTCCCTGCATCGGCAGGTGAACTCTCAACCACTGTGCCACCAGGGAAGCCCCTCTCACTGTAGTTTTGATTTGCATTTCCCTAATGATTAGTGATGTTGAGCGTCCTTTCATTTGTTTGTTGGCAATCTGTATATCTTCTTTGGAGAAATGTCTATTTAGGTCTTCTGCCCATTTTTGAATTGGGTTGTTTGATTTTTGATATTGAGCTACATGAACTGCTTGTATATTTTAGACATTAATCCTTTGTCAGTTGCTTCATTAGCAAATATTTTCTCCCATTCTGAGGGTTGTCTTTTTGTCTTCTTTATGGTTTCTTTGCTGTGCAAAAGCTTTTAAGTTTCATTAGGTCCCATTTGTTTTTGTTCTTATTTCCATTTCTCCAGGAGGTGGGTCAGAAAGGATCTTGCTGTGATTTATGTCAAAGAGTGTTCTGCCTATGCTTTGCCTCTAGGAGTTTTATAGTGTCTGGCCTTACATTTAGGTCTTTAATCCATTTTGAGTTTATTTTTGTGTATGGTGTTAGGAAGTGTTCTAATTTTTTTACATGTAGCTGTCCAGTTTTCCCAGCACCACTTACTGAAGAGGGTGACTTTTCTACATTGTATATTCTTGCCTCCTTTATCAAAGATAAGGTGACCATATGTGCATGGGTTTATCTCTGGGCTTTCTATCCTGTTCCATTGATCTATATTTCTGTTTTTGTGCCAGTAGCATTCTGTCTTGGTTACTGTAGTTTTGTATAATAGTCTGAAGCCTGGGAGCCTGATTCCTATAGCTCCATTTTTCTTAAGATTGCTTTGGCTATTTTGGGACTTTTGTGTTTCCATACAAATTGTGATATTTTTTGTGCCAGTTCTGTGAAAAATGCCAGTGGTAGTTTGATAGGGATTGCATTGAAACTGTAGATTGCTTTGGGTAGTAGAGTCATTTTCACAATGTTGATTCCTCCTATCCAAGAACATAGTATATCTCACCATCTGTTTGTATCATCTTTAATTTCTTTCATCAGTGTCATAGTTTTTATGCATACAGCTCTTTTGTCTCAGGCAGGTTTATTCGTAGGTATTTTATTCTTTTCGTTGCAGTGGTAAATGGGAATTTCCTTAATTTCTCTTTCAGAGTTTTCATCATTAGTGTATAGAAATGCAAGAGATTTCCGTGCATTAATTTTGTATCCTGCTACTTTACCAAATTCATTGATTAGCTCTAGTAGTTTTCTGGTAGCATCTTTAGGATGCTCTGTGTATAGTATCATGTCATCTGCAAACAGTGACAGCTTTACTTCTTCTTTTCCAATTTGGAGTCCTTTTATTTCTTTTTCTTCTCTGATTGCTGTGTCTAAAACGTCCAAAACTATATTGTATAATAGTGGTGAGAGTGGGCATCCTTGTCTATATCCTGATTTTAGAGGAAATGGTTTCAGTTTTTCACCACTGAGAACGATGTTGGCTGTAGTTTTGTCATATATGGCCTTTATTATGCTGAAGTAAGTTCCCTCTATGCCTACTTTCTGGGGGATTTTTCTCATAGATGGGTGTTGAATTATGTCAAAACTTTTTCTGCATCTATTATCATATGCTTTTTATCCTTCAGTTTGTTAATATGGGGTATCACAATGATTGATTTAAATATACAGAAGAATCCTTGCATTCCTGGGATAAACCCCACTTGATCATGGTGTATGATCCTTTTAATGTGCTGTTGGATTCTGTTTGCTAGTATTTTGTTGAGGATTTTTGCATCTATGTTCATCAGTGATATTGGCCTGTAGTGTTCTTTTTTTGTGACGTCTTTGTTTAGTTATGGTATCAGGTTGATGGTGGATTTGTAGAATGCATTTGGGAGTGTTCCTTCCTCTGCTATATTTTGGAAGAGTTTGAGAAGGATAGGTGTTAGCTCTTCTCTAAATTTTTTTATAGAATTCGCCTGTTAAGCCATCTGGTCCTGGGCTTTTCTTTGTTGAAAGATTTTTATTCACAGTTTCAATTTCAGTGCCCTTGATTGTTCTGTTTATTTTTTCTATTTCTTCCTGGTTCAGTCTTGGAAAGTTGTGCTTTGCTAAGAACTTTTCCATTTCTTCCAGGTTGTCCATTAAATTGGCATATAGTTGCTTGTAGTAAACCCTCAAGTTTTTTTGTATTTCTGCAGTGTCATTTGTTACTTCTCCTTTTTAATTTCTAATACTGTTGATTTGAGTCTTCTCCCTTTTTTTCTTCATGAGTCTGGCTACTGGTTTATCAATTTTCTTTATCTTCTCAAAGAACCAGCTTTTAGTTTTTTTGATCTTTGCTATTGTTTCCTTCATTTCTTTCTTTTTATTTTTTCTTCTGGTATGCGGGCCTCTCACTGTTGTGGCCTCTCCCGTTATGGAGCACCAGCTCCAGATGCACAGGCCCAGCGGCCATGGCTCACGGGCCTAGTCACTCTGCAGCATGTGGGATCCTCCCAGACCGGGGCACTAAACCCGTGTCCCCTGCATTGACAGGTGGACTCTCAACCACTGCACCACCAGGGAAGCCCTCCTTCATTTCTTTTTCATTTATTTCTAATCTGATATTTATGATTTCTTTCCTTTTACTAACTTTGGGGTTTTTTTAGTTTTTCTTTCTCTAATTGCTTTAGGTGTGATGTTAGGTTGTTTATTTTAGATGTTTCTTGTTTCTTGAGGTAGGATTGTATTGCTATAAACTTCCCTCTTAGAACTGTTTTGCTGCATCCCATAGGTTTTGTGTCATCGTGTGTTCACTGTCGTTTCTTTCTAGGTATTTTTTTGATTCCTCTGATTTCTTCAGCGATCTCTTGGTTATTTAGTAGTGTATTGTTTAGCCTCCATGTGTTTGTTTTTTTAGTTTTTTTTCCTGTAATTGATATCTAGTCTTATAAGATTGTGGTTGGAAAAGATATCTGATACGATTTCAACTTTCTTAAATTTACCAAGGCTTGATTTGTGACCTAAGATATGATCTATCCTGGAGAATGTTCCATGAGCACTTGAGAAGAACGTGTATTCCATTGTTTTTGGAGGGACTGTCCTATAAACAATTAAATCCATCTTTGTTAATGTATCATTTAAAGCTTGTGTTTCCTTATTTATTTTCATTTTAGATGATCTTTCCATTGGTAAATTGGGGTATTAAAGTCTCCTACTATGATTGTGTTACTGTCAATTTCCCCTTTAACATTCTGAAATCAATTTAATTTTTTTACATACAGATTTCCTTATATCATCAGTTAATCTGCAGGTTAAATTTTATTCCATAAGCTTCAATTTATACACACAAGGCTAATTGTGTGAACCCTGTGTCCATCCCAGAGCTAATCAACTAGAGTCTACATTTAGAATAAGATTAACAGCTTTGTGGAAAGAAGGAAGCTTGGGTTACAACAGCTCATCATTACTCATTAAATATTATAATAATATTTGTGTCTATGATGACTGAAGAAAGCAAGGTAAAAGATAATCAGTTTTATGGTCCTATGTATCATCTTATCACTTTTCATCTTGTATAACTCACACAGTTACTTTATATCAGTTTACAACTTATAATCTTAAAATTATAACTATTGCATAATTTAATTAACTATAACTAGGTCACCTCATTTAACTCTCATTACTTTGACATTTTCTAAACTCATAGTCCATTGGAATTAGTTTTCCAAGTCATTAGATACCTCTGGATCCATTTTAGAAGTTTCTAAAACCATTACATTTAGATTCTCTCTTTTCTTTAATAACATCTCTGAAGCTCAAAACTTTTAGCTTTCATATATTTCTTTCTTTAAGTGTTCCAGTATAGATGTTGACCTATTAAGTTTGAGCCTACAGGTTGTTTATTTCTCCAAACCTTGAATAAATCCATGAGAAAAAAAGGAGTCGCAGTATATTCACATATCAGAATAGATGGTTAAAAATGCACTATGCAGTAAGGTTCACCATTTGATAGTATCTGCATTTCCATGCCCCAGCGGTGCTCACTCCCTCCTGATTTTATTATTCCTCCCCTAAAAATCATTAGACAAAATCTTTAGAAAATATTGGCTCCACGATGTGACTTACAGAAGGAGGAGTGCAGATCACATTAAAAGCAATAACCTTATCATGGTTCAGTTGCCTTTTCCTCAAATTCATCCCTGGATGCTTTCTTTCAGTAGGTTTTGATTTTAGCAGATAAACAATCTATCTGTCCTCCTCCCGATGCATAGTGATGGAGTCCCAGGCACAATTCTTCCAGTTAAGTCTTTATGTCATTTACAAAAGGCTAATAGCAAGACTCTGTACTGCAGAACCTGATATTGATGCTTATGTTTTTTTATATACATTAAGTTGAAAAGTATAAAATGTTGCAAGATGGTAGTAAAGGTAAATTCTCTAGAGCTGGTAAGACTCTGCTAAAAAACTTGGTTTGCCATTTCAATGTTTTTCATATGAAAAAGTTATCAGAGTTCACTCACATCTATCATGTCACAAGGCAATTTATTGTTCAGTCTGTTGGCTTTAAACAAGTGAGCACACAACTGCACCTTGATCCAAAGGAGTACTCCACTGCACCTTGAAGTAATTAAGGCCAGAGTTTCATATGTTACTTTAACTCACAATTTACAATTCACAGTGTCCTTGAGTTACTCCTTACTGAAATGTTTGTGAGCCATTTATGTTTTCTTCTGTAGTTCTAATTTGGTAATATCAGTTCTGCTGCTCTAAATAACTATGTAGCCATTTCAGAAAGTGCCTGTTACTCTGTCATATCCAAATATCCTCCTACTATGCTCCTCACCCATGCAGCCGAACACTGTTACAGAAAAACACAATACTAACTTATCTCACTTTAAATTTATAACCCTATGAACACTCTTAATTATATCCAGAAGTCACACTTTATCTAGTCCATACACTCTCCCACGTTCCCAAATGACTGTCCCAAACATTATCATTTTTCTCCTAAAATCTCAGCCACATCTTTTCTACTCTTCATTTTAATTGATGTACTTGCTTCCTAATTACGGAGAAAATTATACCATAGGACATTTACAGATACTCATCACCACATCCACTCACCTACTACTAGCGGCTCTCATAATTTCTGCTTCCTAACTGTGCTCATATATTACGTGTGTATATGCACGTGTGCATATTACTTCCAAGGCCAATTCTTGCCAGTGTGTTGCTGATCCCATTTTCATTCAGCTGCTCAAAGATATTGCTTCAATACTTTGCTCCTCTCTTCCCTTTGCCATTAATTATGTTTCTTCTTTACTGAATTATACCCATCACTTTACAGACATTCTGTTATTTTCTCCATTTAAAAAAAAAAGGCACATTTAAAGGTATGATTAGAAAGTGACTTTCAAATCAAATAGCTGTGGACATAAATCCTAGCCCATGCATTTGCCAGTAGGGGACTTCAAGCAGATTATTTAATTATTCCAAGATTCAGTCTTTTTCTAAAGGGCAGATGGTAATTCTTCTCTTACAAGGTTGTTGTGATGTTGAAATGGGATCATATAAAAAGTGCCTTTTGGGGGCCGTGAGCCAAGATGGCAGAGTAGAAGGACGTGCTCTCACTCCCTCTTGTGAGAACACCAGAATTACAACTAGCTGCTGGACAATTACTGACAGGAAGACACTGGAACTCACCAAAAAAGATACCCCACATCCAAAGACAAAGGAGAAGACACAATGAGACGGTAGGAGGGGCACAATCACAGTAAAATCAAACCCCATAACTGCTGCATGGGTGACTCACAGACTGGAGAACACTGATACCACAGAAGTCCACCCATTGAAGTGAAGATTCTGAGCCCCACATCAGGCTTCAGAACCTGCGGGTCTGGAAACGGGAGGAGGAATTTCTAGAGAATCAGACTTTGAAGTCTAGTGGGATTTGATTGCAGGACTTTGACAGGACTGGGGGAAACCGAGACTCCACTCTTGAAGGGCACACACAAAGTAGTGTGTGCATCAGGACCCAGGGGAAGGAGCAGTGGCCCCAGGGCAGACTGAACCAGACCTACCTGCTAGTGTTGGTGGGTCTCCTGCAGAGGCAGGGGGTGGCTGTGGCTCACTGTGGGGAAAAGGACACTGGCAGCAGAAGTTCTTGGAACTACTCCTTGGTGTGAGCCCTCCCAGAGTCTGCCATTAGCCCCACAAAAGATCCCAGGTAGTCTCCAGTGTTGGGTCACCTCAGATCAAATAACCAACAGGGAGGGAACCCAGCCCCACCCATCAGTAGTCAAGCAGATTAAAGTTTTACTGAGCTCTGCCCACCAGAGCAACAGTCAACTCTATCCACCACCAGTCCCTCCCATCAGGAAACTTGCATAAGCCTCTTAGATAGACTCGTCTACCATAGGGCAGACAGCAGAAGCAAGAAGAACTACAATCCTGCAGCCTGTGGAACAAAAACTACATTCACAGAAAGATAGACAAGATGAAAAGGCAGAGGGCTATGTACGAGATGAAGGAACAGATAAAAACCCAGAAAAACAACTAAATGAAGTGGAGATAGGCAACCTTCCAGAAAAAGAATTCAAAATAATGATAGTGGAGATGATCCAGGACAATGGAAAAAGAATGGAGGCAAAGATTGAGAAGATGCAAGAAATGTTTAACAAAGACCTAGAAGAATTAAGGAACAAACAGACATGAACAATACAATAACTGAAATGAACACTACACTAGAAGGAATCAATAGCAGAATAACTGAGGCAGAAGAATGGATAAGTGACCTGGAAGACAGAATGGTGGAATTCACTGCTGAGGAACAGAATAAAGAAAAAAGAATGAAAAGAAATGAAGACAGCCTAAGAGACCTCTGGGACAACATTAAATGCAACAACATTCATACTATAGGGGTCCCAGAAGGAGAAGAGAGACAGAAAGGACCAGAGAAAATATTTGAAGAGATTATAGTCGAAAACCTCCCTAACATGGGAAAGGAAATAGCCACCCAGGTCCAGGAAGGGCAGAGAGTCCCATACAGGATAAACCCAAGGAGAAATACACCAAGACACATAGTAATCAAACTGGCAAAAATTAAAGACAAAGAAAAATTATTGAAGGGAAAAATGACAAATAACATACAAGGGAACTCCCATAAGGTTAACAGCTGATTTCTCAGCAGAAACACTACAAGCCAGAAGGGAGTGGCATGATATACTTAAAGTGATGAAAGGGAAGAACCTAGAACCAAGATTACTCTACCCAGCAAGGATCTCATTCAGATTCGATGGAGAAATCAAAAGCTTTATAGACAAGCAAAAGCTAAGAGAATTCAGCACCACCAAACCAGCTCTACAACAAATGCCAAAGAAACTTCTCTAAGTGGGAAACACAAGAGAAGAAAAAGACCTACAAAAACAAACCCAAAACAATTAAGAAAATGGTCATAGGAATATACATATCAATAATTACCTTAAACGTGAATGGATTAAACGCTCCAAGCAACACACACAGGCTTGCTGAATGGATACAGAAACAAGACCCATATATATGCTGTCTACAAGAGACACACTTCAGACCTACAGACACATACAGACTGAAAGTGAGGGGATGGAAAAAGATATTCCATGCAAATGGAAATCAAAAGAAAGCTGGAGTAGCAATACTCATATCAGATAAAATAGACTTTAAATAAACTATGTTACAAGAGACAAGGAAGGACACTACATAATGATCAAGGGATCAATACAAAATATAACAATTATAAATATAAATGCACCTAACATAGGAGCACCTCAATACATAAGGCAACTGCTAACAGCTATAAAAGAAGAAATCAACAGTAACACAGTAATAGTGGGGGAGTTTAACACCTCACTTACACCAATGAACAGATCGTCCAAAATGAAAATAAATAAGGAAACAGACACTTTAAATGACACAATAGACCAGGTAGTTTTAATTGATATTTATGGGACATTCCATCCCAAAACAGCAGATTACACTTTCTTCTCAAGTGCACATGGAACATTCTCCAGGACAGATCACATCTTGGGTCACAAGTCAAGCCTCAGTAAATTTAAGAAAATTGAAATCATATCAAGCATCTTTTCTGACCACAACACTATGAGATTACCAAAGAATTACAGGGAAAAAAACGTAAAAACCACAAACACATGGAGGCTAAACAATAAGTTACTAGATAACCAAGAGATCTCTGAAGAAATCAAAGAGGAATCAAAAATTACCTAGAGACAAATGACAATGAAAACACGACGATCCAAAACCTACGGGATGCAGCAAAAGCAGTTCTAAGAGGGAAGTTTACAGCTATACAAGCCTACCTCAAGAAACAAGAAAAATCTCAAACAATCTAACCTTACAGCTAAAGGAACTAGAGAAAGAAGAACAAACAAAACCCAAAGTTAGCAGAAGGAAAGAAATGATAAAGATCAGAGCAGATATAAATGAAATACAAACAAAGAAAACAATAGCAAAGATCAATAAAACTAAAAGCTGGTTCTTTGAGAAGGTAAACAAAATTGATAAATCATTAGCCAGACTCATCAAGAAAAAGAGACAGAGGACTCAAATCAATAAAATTAGAAATGAAAGAGGAGAAGTTACAACAGACACTGCAGAAATACAAAGCATCCTAAGAGACCACTACAAGCAACTCTATACCAATAAAATGGACCACCTGGAAGAAATGGACAAATCCTTAGAAACGTATAACCTTCCAAGACAGAGCCAGGAAGAAATAGAAACTATGAACAGACCAATCACAAGTAATGAAATTGAAACTGTGATTAAAAATCTTCCAACAAAAAAAAGCCCAGGACCAGATGGCTTCACAGGTGAATTCTATCATACATTTAGACACGAGCTAACATCCATCCTTCTCAAACTCTTCCGAAAAATTGCAGAGGAAGGAACACTCCCAAACTCATTCTATGAAGCCACCATCACCCTGATACCAAAACCAGAGACAGATACTACAAAAAAAGAAAATTACAGACGAATATCTCTGATGAATATATACAAAAATCCTCAACAAAATACTAGCAAACAGAATTCAACAACACATTTAAAGGATCATACACCATGATCAAGTGGGATTTATCCCACGGATGCAAGGATTCTTCAATATGTGCAAATCCATCAATGTGATACACCATATTAACAAAGTGAAGAATAACAACCATATGATCATCTCATGCAGAAAAAACCTTTGACAAAATTCAAAACCCATTTATGATAAAAACTCTCCAGAAAGTGGTCATAGAGGGAACCTACCTCAACATAATAAAGGCCATACACAACAATCCCACAGCAAACATCACTCTCAATGGTGAAAAACTGAAAGCATTTCCTCTATGGTCAGGAATGAGACAAGGATGTCCACTCTCACCACTATTATTCAACATAGTTTTGGAAGTCCTAGCCACGGCAATCAGAGAAGGAAAAAAAAAAATAAAAGGAATACAAATTGGAAAAGAAGAAGTAAAACTGTCACTGTTTGCAGATGACATGATACTATACATACATAGAGAATCCTAAAGATGCAACCAGAAAACTATGAGAGCTAATCAATGAATTGGTAAAGTTGCAGGATACAAAATTAATGCACAGAAATCTCTTGCATTCCTATACACTAATGATGAACAATCTGAAAGAGAAATTAAGGAAACACTCCTATTTACCATTGCAACAAAAATAATAAAATACCTAGGAATAAACCTACTTAGGGAGACAAAAGACCTGTATGCAGAAAACTACAAGACACTGATGAAAGAAATTAAAGATGATACAAACAGATGGAGAGATATACCATGTTCTTGGATTGGAAGAATCAACATTGTGAAAATGACTATACTACCCAAAGTAATCTACAGAGTCAATGCAATCTGTATCAAATTACCAATGGCACTTTTTTCAGAACTAGAACAAAAAAATATTAAAATTTATTTGGAGACACAAAAGACCCCAAATAGCCAAAGAAGTCTTGAGGGAAAAAAATGGAGCTGGAGCAAGCAGACTCCCTGACATCAGACTATACTACAAAGCTACAGTCAGTAGTCAAGAGAATATGGTACAGCCACAAAAACAGAAACACAGATCAATGGAACAAGATAGAAAGCCCAGAGATAAACCCACACACCTATGGTCAACTAATCTATGACAAAGGAGGCAAAGATATACAATGGAGAAAAGAGAGTCTCTTCAATAAGTGGTGCTGGGAAAATTGACAGCTACATGTAAAAGAATGAACTTAGAACACTCCCTAACACCATACACAAAAATAAACTCAAAATGTTTTAGAGACCTAAATGTAAGACCGGATACTATAAACCTCTTAGAGGAAAACATAGGAAGAACACTCTTTGACATAAATCACAGCAAGATCTTTTGTGATCCACCTCCTAGAGGAATGGAAATAAAAACAAAAATAAACAAATGGGACCTAATGAAACTTAAAAGTTTTTGCAAAGCAAAGGAAACTACAAACAACACAAAAAGACAACCCTCAGAATGGGAAAAAATATTTGCAAACGAATCAACAAAGGATTAATCTCCAAAACATATAAACAGCTCATGCAGCTCAATATGAAAAAAACAAACAACCCAAAACAAAAATGGGCAGAAGACCTAAATAGACATTTCTCCAAAGAAGACATACAGATGGCCAAGAAGCACATGCAAAGCTGCTCAACATCACTAGTTATTAGAGAAATGCAAATCAAAACTACAATGAAGTATCACCTCACACCAGTTAGAAGGGGCATCATCAGAAAATCTATAAACAACAAATGCGGGAGAGGGTGTGGAGAAAAGGGAACCCTCTTGCACTGTTGGTGGGAATGTAAATTGATACAGCCACTATGGAGAACAGTATGGAGGTTCCTTAAAAAACTAAAAATAGAATTACCATATGATCCAACAATTCCACTACTGGGCATATACCCTGAGAAAACCATAATTCAAAAAGATACATGCATCCCAATATTCATTGCAGCACTATTTACAATAGCCAGGTCATGGAAGCAACCTAAATGCCCATCGTCAGACGAATGGATAAAGAAGATGTGGTACATATATACAATGGAATATTGATCAGCCATAAATAGGAACGCAGTTGGGTCATTTGTTGAGACATGGATGGATGTAGAGACTGTCATACAGAGTGAAATAAGTCAGAAAGAGAAAAACAAATATCGTATATGAATGCATGTATGTGGAACCTAGAAAAACGGTACAGATAAACCGGTTTGTAGGGCAGGAGTTGAGACACAGATGTAGAGAACAAATGTATGGACACCAAGGGGGGAAAGCAGCGGGGTGGTGATGGTGGTGGGGGTGTGATGAATTGGGTGATTGGGATTGACATGTATACACTGATGTGGATAAAATTGATGACTAATAAGAACCTGCTGTATAAAAAAATAAAATTAAAAAATGTGCCTTTTATAGAATCTGGCACAAAGAAGATATTTAATGGATGGGTAGATGTTGCTTTTGTGGGAAAAAAAAAGACACACATTCTTAAATCCCAGTTTTCCACTAGTCATCAACCTTTCCTTGCTCCCCTTCCAGCAATTTCCCATGCCATGGTGTATCTTCACTGTTTTCAGTTTTTCTCTTATTTTTCTCTTAAACCCAAAGCAATTATGTTTTTCCTTCAAGACTCCACTAAAACAGTTTTTTCAAAATCCCCAGTGTCCCTATTGTCAAAAACAGCTTTGCCAAGGTCACCAATATTTTTTACTTTCCTAAAAATATTGATTAGTTCTCAATTTGCCAGTAACTTGAGTTACAGGAACATTTGACATACTCCTTCCATCTTGATATACTTTTCTTCTTTTCGCCTTTAAGTGCTTACAGCTATCAAAGTTACAGATGGCACAGCTACAAGGGGGAGCTGTTTATCATGTAGTCATCGTATATTTACATACTTCTTATTTCCTTTTTTGAGCAGATGGCAATAGGTGCCATAATAAAAAAGATTGTTTTCTGATGTCCCCCCAAAATGGCCATTTGTGTTCACTGACGCAAGAGACCTTACTTTCTTGATATTCCTCCTTCCTCACAGGCTACTACTCCTCAGTCTCCTCTGAGAGTTTCTTCTCTTCTCTCCAACCTATTAATGTCGTATTATCCTAGGGCTTACTCTAGTCTCTTTTGTGCTTATATTATGACTTTAAACACTATATGATAGAGATTACTATGTTTATATCTGCAGCCCAAACTTCTCTTTTAAATTCCAAACATTTATATACAACTGCCTACTATATTTCCAATTGTGTATCTATTTTAACACAGTTGATCATTAAACAACATGGGTTTGAACTGAGCAGGTCCACTTATACACAGACTTTTTTTCAATAAATATGTACCATGCAATCCATGGTGGATTGAATCTGAGAATTCAAAACTGCGGATAAGGTTATAGGGCAGACAATCAAGTTATGCATGGATTTTTGACACCACAGTTATCACTGCCCCATCACCCATCATTCAAGGATCAACTGTCTATATGTCCAATATAACAGGCTTAACATTAAACTCCTGGGCTTTTCCACCACCCTGACTTGATTCCCCTAGTCTTCCCAACCACAACTGAAGATAGCAACTCCAACTCAGGCCAAAAATGTCCTGTCAACTTTCACTCATTTATTTTTGTTCACTCATGCCACAAGCAACTCATGAGGAAATATCCAGAATCCACTGTTCTTCCCTTTGCCTTTATTTATCAACTTACTACCTGGTACAAGCCCCCATTATCTCTTATCTGGATTTGATTATCTTCTAACTAATCTCCCTGTTTCCCTCCCTTGATTTGTAATGTCTGTTCTCAGCCTAAAAACCAGAGGGATTAAACTAGATATCTGTCTTCTGCTCAAAACTCTCCCTGGCTCCCCATCTCACTAAAGTAAAACAGAAGAAAATCCTTATAATGGTCTCTGCTAGGTCCACATAATCTGACACTCCATTTCCTTTCCAACATCCGCAAAGGCCCTCATCCTTTTTTGTTCCACTCCAGTTGCTGGCTGGCTTGCTTGCTTGCTGTACAATCAGGGACACTGTACAGGTAGTTCCTCCTGACTAGGACATTCTTTGCCCAAATAGCTGCAGAGCTAACTACCTTTGTAGGGGCCAGGGGTGCTGGAAAAGCTAAAATATTGCTTTTTCAATAAAAATCGGGATATAGTAAGTATAATTTCAGTCAAAGTAGAAATTTCCCTCATGCACCTTTTCTGATCATCCCCCACGCCAGAGGTAACTGCTGTTCTAACTTTTGTCATCATAGTGAAACCAAGTGGGGCCCTGTGGGGCTCCCGAGCACAGAGGCCCTTTTGTCCCTCGTTCCTTGTAGGCCAGACTCCAGCCTCCCTGACCTTCCCTGAGTTTCCAAAGGGCAGATTCAAACAGTTGCTAAACAGGGGAGGAGTAGCCAAGAAACCACCTAAGGCAAGATTAAAGGGACCAGAGAAGCTCCTCAAGATTAAGAGGAGATGAGATTAAGAAGTGCAAGTCCTGCTCACACCCTAATCTTGTCAGAGACCCCACGGAACCACGATTATAGAACCCTTCATCAAACCCCCCCCAGGTTGGGACACAGTTTTTCAAGGCAGAAGCCCCCTGTGTCCCCCTTTGCCTGGCAAAGCAATAAAGCTCTCCTTTTCTACTTCACCCAGAACTCTGTCTCCGAGATTCAATTCAGCACCCGTGTAGAGAAGCCGAGTTTTCAGTAACAGTAGATTACCTTTATTTCTTAATATCATATAAATGATATTTAAGTAGAAACTCTTTGTCTTGGTTTCTTTTTCCTCATTTATGTAATTACTTTGTATCAATAGTTTGTATCTTTATATTGCTGGTTATTATTCCATTCTATGAATGTATCAACATTTATTAATTTTTCTTCTTTAAAGGGGCATTTGGGTTGTTTTCAGCTTTTGATTATGTATACAATGACAGTAACATTCTTATATAAGTCATTTTGATGACATATCCTTTTTCTTTTTAAATACCCGAGGGTCATAGGGTACATATATGCTTAATTTTATAGGTAAACACCAACCAGTTTTCCAAAGTTGTTGTATCACTATACACATTCTTTAAGAAAGTCTGAGAAACTCCCTTACTACCCATGTTAACCAGGACGTGGGACTGTTAGCTTTTTTTTTTTAATGTTAGCCTTAGTAAAGTTTTGAAATTTTGTTTGTCATTTTAATTTGTATCACCTGATGATTAATTATGTTCGGAGATGTTTGTTTATTGGGCATTTGTATATATCCTTTATTATTGCATCAGTTCAAGCATTTTTCCCCTTTCTGTTGGAATATGTAGGCCCTCCATTGTTACTATGTGAGTCCAACAACGAGACATTTTAGCATAGAAATCGATTTGAGACACAATTTGAAAGGAAGTTAAGAATGCTTTAAAAATTTTCCTGGACTTTCAACCCTACTCTTAATTGAATATGCTTCAAAACGCCTTAAATTTTCACATTAAAATGGAAGGGTATTTCACTCTACTTTTGAGGATGAAGGGGAGCAGAATACATCACCACAAAATATATGTCTTTGGCATAAGGATTATCTTTAGCTGATTATTTTTAAGAAACAGCAGGCATTGGAGAGTCTCTAAAAACCAAGTAGAAGTTATCCTCCTGAAAGTGACATTTTACATTTATAAGGGAAATCTCCATTTATAAGGTTCTCTCTCTCTCATACTAGGAAGAGGGTCATGGCTAAATCTCTAGAAACTCTCATCAATGGAGAAGACAACCAATTTAAATCTGCATAACAACTATATCTTTGTTTACAGTGCTTTGCCAGGTAACCTCCCATAACTGGCTTCCCTCCCCTTCAACAGCTTCTTTTGTCTTTTGTTGGTGATGGTATTCACAGTGGTGGTGTGGGCCATTTTGGGGAGTGACTCAGTTTTCTTGGGAATTTCCCATGTATACAGAAAAGTACCCATGTTATTAAACTTTTGTTTGTCTCCTATTAATGTTTTTTTAAATAGGGGGGGGGGGTGGGTCTTAGCCAAAAACCTAGGGTAGAGGGAAAATTATTTTTCCTCCCTTACAAAGATTATTTCAATTTAAGAAGCTATGAGATACAATGGCAATTATAGGCAACCAATGCAAAGACTTTCTTATCACCCCAAAAGAACTTTGACCATCAATTTACTTCCAGATGAATCTAAAAGTGGGGACCACAGATTATAAATGTGTTAACAGTTGAAGCTTAGCAAAATTTTGGAGTAACATTGGGAACCTTATTACTATGAAATGTAGTATAATCTAGAGGTACTGGCATATAAAAGTTACTATCTTTATATATAGATTATCACCCTGTCAGAGAGGAAGAAGTTTTCCTCTATCCTTCTAGGTTCTTCTGGCTGGTCTAAGAATTAAATTGACACGAGACAGATTAACAGGAGAAAAATCAAACAAAAGTTTAATAACGTGTACACATGGGAGAGACCCAGGAAAACTGCATAACTCACCAAAACGGCTGAGACCCTAACCTTAAATGCCATCTTCAGCTAAAAACAAAAGAGGATGCTGTGGGTAGTGGTTTGGGACTTCAAAGGAGAGGAAGGCAATCCACATGAAGATGGAAAAGCAAATGTTTGGTAAACAAGTGTTTGCTGGGCCAGGCAGAGACAATGTGACACAGGGAGGAATTTTAACAAACTTTGTTAGCTTCCTCCCTACCTACCATAGCTAGTTTATACTATAGTTATCTATGGTGATAGTTCCCTTCCTGGAATACATCTTCTATTTACATTCTTTTAGACAGGGGTAAGGTCAAAGTTTCTTTCTGAGTCTTTTGGTCTTGGACTGTTTTCAGCTTGAAATAAAACACATGCCAAAGAGACATTTTGGGGTGGCAAGTTTTGCTCCCCTACAACCCCTATACACAGAAACATTTACTGTTCCTGCCAGATGCATAGCTCAGAAATGAGCATAGTCCAAGATGCATAGCTTAGGAAGGAGAAAAAATATTATCTTTTAATGTAAGCTAAAACAGAAAATATGTAACAATGTCTACTATAGCATAATTATTTTGAGTTGGTTTAATGGCTGGCCAATTACTTACTGATAATATTCATAAGCATTTTCTCAATTACTTAGTAAGGGAAATGTTTACTGAGATCTTAATGGCTCAAAGTGACTCCCTGAAAATTTGCAACTACCTACTTTACATTTTCTCAGCTGTCAATTGCTGTACAAACAAACGACGTGGGATTTAAGCATTGATTTTTTTAAAGCACTTATGAGCTTATTTGGCACTTATTTGGAATTACTCGGTGTAACTCTATTTCCTAAGAATTGCTAAAATATACAGAGTATTCTCATTTCAAGGTATCTTTCTATCTCATAAGCTGTTTCATTCTGAGAAGACAAATACACTAGTTGAAAAATGGTACAGATAGAATAAAAGAAGGCAAAAGTTTGCAACTTGATGAATTAAATGTGAACAATCTGCCCATTTGAACTGCTAACCACATAGGTAAACAGTTTTTAAAATAAAATAATAAAAATAAGAATAAATAATATGAAAACAGAACCTTTACCTAAACTCTTTCTGAAGGCTGATAGTATCATCAGGGAAAAAGAAAGAATAGAAAAAGGGAAGGGGAAGTGGCTGGAGAAGTATAGAGAGAAGGCTATGATTTTCATAATGACCTTTACTTCCAGATGCTAAATCATAGCCAAAATGCTCCTGGTAAATGATTAGTTTTGCCTCAGTATTGAGAGTTTTTTTTTTCCTACATTAAACTTAAGTTCAATTGACCTTGTGAATTTTTTTTTTTTTCATTTTTACTTTTATTTTTTTTTGGCTGCATTGGGTCTTTGTCACAGGCTCCGGACGCGCAGGCTCAGCGGCCATGGCTCACGGGCCCAGCCGCTCCGCGGCATGTGGGATCTTCCCGGACCGGGGCACGAACCCATGTCCCCCGCATCGGCAGGCGGACTCTCAACCACTGCGCCACCAGGGAAGCCCTGCTGCGGAGCATGGGCTCTAGAGCTCAGGCTCAGTACTTGTGGCGCACGGGCTTAGCTGCTCTGTGACATGGGGGATCTTCCTACACCAGGGACTGAACCCGTGTCACCTGCACTGGCAGGTGGATTCTTAACCACTGCACACCAGGGAAGTCCTGACCTTGTGAATTTTAACCCAACTTTTCTTTTTAACCTCCCCCTCTCCTAAAAAATCTATCACCGTTTCCAGACTTTTTCTATACAAGAAAAAATACTGAAGAATTGAATTTTCTAGTTAGTTTGCTCTATGTGGCTAATCTACCCAGTCTCAGAATTAGGCTCAGGACCAATTGCTCTAAGATGGAGTAATTCATATTAGATCCTCCTCGTACTATAAGCAACTATACAGCTGGATGATATAAATGACAAAAATAAAATTAAAACACTCTTTACTGATATCAAACCGTTGATAGCACAGTAGTAGAATTATTGAAAGAAAGGTAGTATACAAAATGAGCTTCAGATTTATGCTGAGTTTTCCCTGAGGGCATTTTTCGAACAAGTAGGTATGGTGTATGACGCAGTAAGGGACAGTCTCACTAGATGGAGGAAATATAAATTGGAGTTCAGGGATGCTAAGACGGGCAAAGATGGTAGTGATTTAAGTTACTAAAGTAGGGGGGACCACACAGAAAGATTCCCCCAAATTCTGTGCATGGTTTACCTTGGGATCTTGGTTAAAACATAAGCTACACAGGCAGAGAATGGATTCTGAGGAAACAGCTGTGGGAAGACTCAGAGCAAAACCGATTTCAAAGGTAGCACACATAATATGGATTATGCTGACCATAATGTCATTCAACTGAAAATCAATTACAAGACAATACCTGGAAAATACACAAACACTTGGAAATCAAGCAATACTTTTGTAAGCAATCTGTAGGTCTGCAATAAAGAAGCAAAAAATATGCACACAATGAAATTAAACAATAATTTTAATAAGATATCAAGATTCATGGAATACAGTTAAAGCAGTGTGTAGAAGGAAAAATACAGCTTCGAATGCATAAATTAAAAAAGAAAAATATTTAAAAATGAATAACCCATATTACCACCTCAAAAGCTATTAAAAAAAAAGAAAATTGTTCCCTTAAAATAGACAGCCAAAAGGAAATAATAAAGGAATAAGTAGAAATCAAGAGAAAAATGACATAGCAAACATAAAAGTTGTTTTATTGAAAGGATTAATAAAATCAGTAAATTTCTAGCAAGAATGATCAAAAGAGAAATAACCAATATCCAGAAAGAGGAAACTTCACAACATCTCACGAAGATATCATGATGTGAAGGAAAACTGTGAATCATTGTAAACCAATAAATTTGACAACATAAAGAAAATGTATAAATTCTTTGAAATACTACCTTTTATGAAATAAAACGTAAAACACAAGGAACCGTCTGGAGTGGCCTCATCTCTTAAAGAAATTGACTCTGGAATTACAAACTCTACACAAACTGAACTCTAGCACAGATAGTTTCACTGGTGAGTTCTGTCCAACATTTAGTAATGTAATAGAAACAAGCTTACTCAGACTCTTTTAGAAAACAGAGAAGAAATATTTTGAGGCCAACAGAGCAATGATATCAAAACTGGCTACAATATTTCAAGAAAAGAAAATTACAGATCGATATTCTCAGATACTTAGACACAGAATTCCAATATTAGAGAATTAAATCCAGGATGATATAAAACTGATAAAACCTTAGGACCAAGTGGGTTTTATCTCACTACTATAACTGAACAGTGAATTTAGTAATGTTTCAGCACATATGAAAAATATACAAAATCAACTGTTTATATATATTAATTAGAAAATGCAATAAAACATACTACTGGAAATCACATCATAACTTATGAAATCCAAGAAATAAGTTTAACGAAGGCTGTGCAAGGATTGATCAGAAAAAAAAAGCTGCTACTATTTTAATGTTATCAAGGTCTATGCTTAAATGTTCCTTCCTCATGTAAGTCTTCACTGTTTCCCTCATTTTACTCTACTTGATAAGCTAATTTGTATAATTATTTATATATTGTATATAAGTGTGTGTTTATAATTATAGATGACATATGTTAGATTTTATAAAGTCAAGGATATTTTAGTTTGTAAAGGTAGAAATCTAATTCCTAATAGTTTAAGAACAGAGGGACTTTATTGATCCATTGCTTCATGTAACTGGAAAGTTCAGGGATGGTAATATTTCTGTTGTTAGATCTAAGTGTTTAAACGAGGTCTCTCTGACACTCTGTCAACAGAGACTATCTTTCTATCTCTCAATCTTTTAGCTTTACTTTCATTACTGTCTCTCACCAAAGAGAGTTTTCTTTCATAAATTTTGGAGAATTTCCACTCATTTTCAGAATCTCAATGTTCAAAATTCATGGGCAGAATTTTGATGACAGCAATAAGATGACTCAACTCCAAATGCTTTCTGTCCTGGTATCTTGGTTTAAGGTTCATTAAATATATATGAAGCTCTATCACGTGAGAAAGGAGGAAGAGATGCTATACAGATAGAAAGAGTAGATATGCATTACAGAGTAATTTAACACCAGGAAGGCAGGTCCAATGGCTATAACATTTTTATGCATTTTTTTCAGGGATTAATCCCCAGTACTTAGCACAGTTCTTGACAAAAGTTATTGGTTACTATTTGCTAAATGATTACAGGTGATTACAGATGTATTTCACTTATTCCTTAGTCATTGTTAAATTGCTTTCCTCACTTTTATTTGTAAATTTTATTAATTGGGACTTCAGTGATATTTGCCCTTTTATATCACACAAATAGAAAAGTATGTTAGACTGTTCTTAATAGAAAAATATCAAAATCAGGACATATTCTAATTTTTCATTACTGCGGTCTTTAAGTTGTAAATAAAGTTCATAAAATCAGAAAAGAGATGGATCATTTAATGCATTAAGAAAATGAATAATAAATTCTTGTATTATTAATTAATAGCCCTCTTCACGAAATATCTGCTCTGTAACTCAGGTCTAAAATGTCCTACTCACACTATACCCTTTCTCCATCTTACTTGTATTTAGTGAATTAGTTAAAAATCTACACCCTTGATTTAACCTTCCCTAGGTCCCTACCACTGCACTTCCTTATCTCCTTTGGTGCCCACACCACATTGTATATATGCCCCTGATGGTATATACCCACTCTGTCGTACATATTGCATCTCTCCCTCATGAGAGGAAAATCTGTACCATCATTTAAGAAGACATTTGTTTTAAGTTACTTCAACAGCTAAGAGTTCTTCAGCATGTACTAGGTGTCAGGTATTATGCTAAGTAACAGGAATGTAAAGATACATGATCATCACTAAGGAAGCTCTTAGGCTACAAGTTACACTCGTTATTTAATATCCAGTATACCTTGCTCACTGTTAGCTTTCATTTCAGACTAAAACATTTTTAAATGTTGGCTCCAAATTCTTACCTCTTTACCAGGGTTCTTCTTTTATCTTTACTTATTTGCCCCTAGTATAATTTTTGGCCTTCCGGACAGTCTTTTATTCAACTAGAATTTTAAAAAGAAAAGAGCCAAGAAGCACCTATTACCTCTGTAGGTAAATCATCATTTTGAAAAGTAATTATATCCTCAGACTTTCATCATGTCACATCAGGGTTACAATAATAATAATTGTATAACCAATGCTCTTGTCTAAAGTTTTTCCTCTTCCAGTCTATTTCTTATGATGCTTGTCAGATTAACATTAAAATTTGGCTAAAGACACTGCAATTTTTCTCCTAAAAAAGTGCTCCAGTTGTTCCTTCTTTCTGGAATGCTGTACATTTAGTTTCTACTTTTATAAATTCTAGCTCTTACCCCAACTCCTCTGTGCTCCTTCCCTTATAGATAGCACCAGCAAGACTCTTCCCTCTCTGAGATCCTGTGGCCTGAAGAATCTTTTAGAGCAACTGGTTTGCACATTGCGTATATTCTCACATATTATTTTGATTGTCATGGCTTTTTAACTAGGTTGAATGTTTGTTGAGATTCATACTGTGATAAATTTCTGTGTCGAGTAAATAAAGAACCTTCCAAAACTGATGTACTCAAGAAAAAGTGTTATCATTAATAATGATAGAAGTGGCCTAGAAAGGATTTAGCATTTTTATATGAAAACACATAGTTCCTGGGCTTCCCTGGTGGCGCAGTGGTTGAGAGTCCGCCTGCCGATGCAGGGGACACGGGTTTGTGCCCTGGTCCGGGAAGATCCCACATGCCGCGAAGCGGCTGGGCCCGTGAGCCATGGCCGCTGAGCCTGCGCGTCCGGAGCCTGTGCTCCACAACGGGAGTGGCCACAACAGTGAGAGGCCCACGTACCGCAAAAAAACAAAACAAACAAACAACAAAAAAACATAGTTCCCAAACATATTTAATTTCATCTTATCTAGTTTTGTGTCTTAGATTTTAAGATGATAAAAAAAAAAGTGTGTTTTAATTTTATAAAATATGATCCCAAATGCATGTAATCATTAGGACAAAGAAAAATTAAATTGTGAAACCATGGATCAATAACTCTTCAGACAATAAAAACATGAAATGAAACAAAGTATATCATGGGTATTTCAAAATAGCAATACTATTTTTTTAGACAATTGAAATGAATATTTCAAATGAAAGGAAAAAAAGACGACAGAGAATCATTATTTTCACTTTTATGCTATATCCAATTAGGTGAAATTATCTAATTCATTAGAGAGAATAAATAGTGAAGATTAAATTATAGCTTTAACTAAGTCTGTTATGAGGTAATGAGCCTTATATATGTGATATGCTTATTTTTGTAGGAAAAAATGAAACATTGCATGGAGGGAGGTTAGTATAGTGCTGAATACACTTACATTGTGGTGGAGTTTGATTTGAATCCTGGCCTTACCTCCTAATACATGTTTGATTATAAGGAAGTCATATATTCTCGCTGATTGTCAATTCTCTCACATGTAATTTGGTATAATATTTACCTCAGAAGGTTGTCGTGAGATTTAAATAGTGCATAGTAAAGTGCTCATGATGGTGCCTGACACATATTAATAACCCAGAAATTGGGAGCTATTAATATTTTCAGATACCTTGCAACTTGAAATCTTCTCCTAAAGCACTTATTTCTGTAACAACAGGGAGGTCCTGCTCCATTGTGAAATTTGTTCTAACAATGCCCAGATTTGGGGAACCACATGAGCTGATATTAAAGGAGGTAAAAGCTGAGGGAGTTTCTGAAATTCAATAGCAGATTTGATGATTAAAGCTATAATCTTAATTATAAAAAAAAAGATTATTAATACCCCCATTGATTTGTAGTTACCTTTGAGCACAGGATGTTGACTGGAAAGGAGCAAGAGACTAATTTCTGGAGGCATTTAGAATGGTTTGTTTCTTGATGTGTGGCCTATAACATGGTGTTGATCAGTTTGTGAAAATAAACTGAGTGATGCACATGTGTTATGTTCATACTTACGTATGTATGCTATACATAATAAAGTTTAAATTCCATTTATTTATTTGTCATTCATTCAACAAATAATGTATTTATTTTGCAAATATGATAAAAGTGTTCAATTGTATATTGTGTCACTGAAGAACACAAATCCAATAATAGTTCATTTTTTTGAGTTGTATAATCATTTTTCAAAATCAATATTATACTTGCATTGATCAAGTGTATGTTCATTAAAATTGTAAAAATGTATATTTAATAGTAATGGAGTGAATTTTTAAATTAGAGACTTATGTCCACTATAGAATATTAAGTTTCAAAGAGTATACATAGTATTTGTTAGAGAAATATGGTAAGGTTATCAGTACAAAATATAAAAGCACTAAAAACA
Source organism: Platanista minor (assembly GCA_004363435.1). NCBI lineage: Eukaryota > Metazoa > Chordata > Mammalia > Artiodactyla > Platanistidae > Platanista > Platanista minor. The sequence goes on from RJWK010000421.1 coordinate 42,950, forward strand.
TCACATTATGATTGAAAATCCATTATGATAGAAAATCCACAAAAGTAACGTGGATATATTAGTTTGTAGATATAAATGGTGTATTTTAAAAGTTAGATTAATTATATAAAAACAAATGAAAAAAATTAAGACTTTGTAATTTTCACATTAGGGCCAATTTTCCAAGGTAGATTTTCTTTGGAAAGGCCAGCTTATCAAATATGAGTATTTTATTTACTTCCTTTGGTAGTTATATACCCTTTGCCTTACTTGCAACAAAATCATTTATCTCAATTAATTCTACATTAAAAATCATAATTTAATTTGGGAGTTGATCATTATATTTCTACGACACTTCAGCTTTGGCTGCCTCCCAGGATTGAACCCTATGAAGGCAGGTTTTAAGAGTTTCCTGAAATGGTAAATGTGCACCACATGCAGTGAGCTCTCTTCAATCATAAAAACCTGACATTATTTCCTTCCTGGCTATCAGGCATGCCAGTCTTGTACAATAACTATGATTTTTCCCTACACACTTTAAACTGGGCTATGGTCTTATAATCCTTTTAATGTAATAATATGACATCCTAACAACAACAAAAACTTTGTAATTTGCCAGACTCTGACTTACTATTTACCCCTTATAAAAGGGGTTCTCTTGAGTGCACAGAATTATTCATTATGTAATACAAATTTAAAGCTAGTTCTCATAAAAAATGAAATGTCAGCTAATGAAGTTGGTAATGAAATTTGGAACTATCAAGTGTTTATACATTTATAATACTTTGAATTAAATGACTTTGATGATTCTAACATGATTGAGGCATATTTATTCTCAACATGACTTACAGTCTTTGCATGATTAGTTTATTTTACCAACTAAACAGTTCTATTAGAATACATATAATTCATTCATTATGATTATAATTTAGTAAAAAGCTCTGAAATCATAACAGACAAGGAGGATTATTTCTAAAACTAAAATGCACCCATATAACTATATACCTAATAAGTATCTTCACTGTTTGCTATATTCCCTTACCTATTTACTTAAGACATTACATCATTTATTATTGTAACTGTCTTTTAATGTTTCCATTTATTCATTCAGACTGTGAGCTACTTGAGGGAAACTTCTGCATCTCATTCTTCTTTGACTTTCCAGATTCTTTATTAGCATCTGAGGCTAAGTTTAGTGCTCCTTAAATATTTTCTTTATGAATACATGAATAAATGAATGAATGAAATATAAAATGTAAATTTTACCAAAGCCTCCTCTCTTCTCTGATTTGCTTATTGTTTTGGATATCATAAAGGCACAGTAGTCACCTTCTGTTAATCAATAATATAATTTCATTTTTAAGAATCAAAGGCTGACATAAAATCAAAGCATCCCAGAATATATGTTGTTATCTCCAATTACTAATAAATTGTAAGATAATTTTAAGGAATTCTCCAAAATGTAATCCTGGCCTTTGAAAGAACAGAAACTGGTTTTATGCATAAGTATAGGTTACACTCTACAAGAAATATTGTATTCATGAATTTCTCACAATCATGAATCTGGGAAGGCATTAACAGAATAATATGGAACTTCTTCATTTCTGGTTGGAAGGTGATTGGGACTACATTGCACATTAATAAAATTGATGTGATGACTGCTCAATCTACACTTCATTTTGTAGCAAATAGCCTGAGGATCAGAACTCAGGAACTTAGAGTTCATTTATTTCAAGATTTCGAAACAAAGTCAAGAGAAAAAAAAGGCTTAATGAAGATCAGAGTCTTCTAAAAAAAGAGGCATTACATAAGCCTAGTCTTACACCCTATTTTCTTTCTACTACACCATTCTTCACTATTTTTATGATAAAATTCCTCCAGCCAAAAGGTTATGATTTTAAAAAACATTTTAAACTTTGTTGATGTAAAAACTACATACTGAAATGTGCAAAAAATGCACTAACCTTAACTGTGCAATGAAAAAAAATTTTTTTTTTTTTTTGGTGAGGGAGGGACAGAACCTGATTGACAGAGGGTGAGAGGGAGACTAAGTGAGAGAGGGAGTGAGGGAGCCTGACTGAGGGAGAGTGAGAGGGAGCCAGAGGGAGGGAGGGTCAGAGGGAGCCTAGTGAGAGAGGATGAGAGGGAGGTCACAATTAGGGAGGGTGAGAGGCAGCCTGAGTGAAGGTGAGAGGGAGCCTGAGTGAGAGAGGATGTGAGATAGAATGAGTGAGGGAGAGTGAGAGGGAGCCTCAGTGAGAGAGGTTGTGAGAGGGCCTGAGTGAGGGAGGGTGAAAGGGAGCCTAGGTGAGTGGGTGAGAGGGAGCCTGAGAGACAGAAGGTGAGGGGGAGGCTGAGTGAGGGAGGGTGAGAGGGAGCCTGAGGGAGAGAGGTTGTGAGACAGCCTGAGTGATAGAGGTTGTGAGAGGGCCGGAGTGAGAGAGGGAGTGAGGGAAGCTGAGAGACAGAGGGTGAGAGGGAGTCTGAGTGACAGGGGATGAGAGAGAGCCTGAGTGAGGGAGGGTGACAGGAAGCTTCAGTGAGAGGGGAGTGAGGGAGACTGAGTGAGGGAGAGAGAGACGGAGTCTGTGTGAGAGAGGATGAGAGGGAGCCAGAGTGAGGGAGGGTGAGTGGGAGCCTGAGTGAGTGGGGATGAGAGGGACTCTCAGTGAGGGACAGAGAGAGGAAGCCTGAGGCAGAGAGGGAGGCTGAGTGAGGGAGGGTGAGAGGGAGCCTAGGTGAGTGTGAGAGGGAGCTGAGTGACAGTGGTTGTGAGACAGCCTGTGTGAGGGACGGTGAGAGGGAGCCTAGGTGAGTGAGGGTGAGAGGGAGCCTGAGTGATGGAGGGTGAGAGCGAGGTCATAATGAGGGAGGGTGAGGGGGAGTTGATTGAGGGAGGGTTAGAGGGAGCCTGAATGAGGGAGGGATAGAGGGAGCCTAGGTTAGTGAGGGTGAGGGAGAGCCTAAGTGAGGGAGGGTATGAGGAAGCCCTGAGGGAATTAGGGTGAGAGGTAGCCTGAGTGAGTGAGGCTGTGAGGGAGCCTGAGTGAGGGAATGTGTGAGGGAGCCCCAGTGAGGGTGGGTGAGAGGGGGAAGCCTGAGTGAGTGACGGTGAGAGCGAGTCTGAGTGAGTGAGGGTGAGAGGCAGCCTAGGTGAGTGAGGGTGACAGGGAGCCTGAGTGAGGGAGGCTGAGAGGGAGCCTGTGTGAGGGAGGGTGAGAGGGAACCTCAGTGATGGGGGGTGAGAGTGAGGTCATAATGAGGGAGGGTGAGAGGGAACCTGAGTGAGCGAAGGTGAGAGGGAGCTGAGTGACAGAGTTTGTGAAGGAGCCTGACTGAGGGAGGGTGAGAGAGAGCCTAGGTGAGTGAGGGCGAGAGGGAGCCTGAGTGACAGAGCTTGTGAGAGAGCCTGAGTGATGGAGGGTGAGAGGCTACTCAAGTGAGGGAGGCTGAGAGTGAGCCTGAGTGAGGGAGAGTGAGTGGGAACCCAAGTGAGGGAGGGTGAGAGGGACCGTGAGTGAGAGAGAATGAGAGGGAGCCTGAGTGAGCGAGGTTGTGTGGGAGCCTGAGTGAGGGAGGGTGAGAGGGAGCCAGAGACAGAGAGGTTGAGAATGAGCCCGAGCGATGGATGCTGAGGCCGAGATCACAATGAGGGAGGGTGAGAGGGAGCCTGAGTGAGGGAGTGTGAGATGATCCTGTGTGGGCGATAGCCTAGGTGAGAGGTGGACAGAGGAATCCTCAGTGAGAGAGGATGAGAGGGAGCCTGAGTGAGGGAGGGTGAGAGGGAGCCCGAGTGAGTCACGGTGAGAGGGATCCTGAGTTATGGAGGGTGAGAGTGAGGTCACAATGAGGGAGGGCGAGAGGGAACTGGAGTGAGTGAGGGTGAGAGGGATCCCGAGTGAGTGAGGGTGACAGGGAGCCCGAGTGAGTCAGGGTGAGAGGGAGGCTGAGTGAGGGTGGGTGAGAGGGACCCTAAGTGACAGAGGTTGTGAGAGAGCCTGAGTGAGGGAGGGTGAGAGGGAACCTGAGTGAGGGAGGGTCAGAGGGAGCCTGAGTGAAGGAGGTTGAGAGGGAGGCTGTGAAAAAAATTTTTACGGATATGTATACCTGTGCTACTCATACATATCAACATATTGAATGATTCCAGCACTTACACTTCTTCAAACAAATAAAATACAACTCTGGCATAATGTGGTTAAGTGGAACTAAAATTCCAAAGTAAAATGAGAAGTTTTCATTATTTTTAGACTTAATGAAATGATGGGTGACCTGCATATACAGCTAACTGGTCCAGTGTTTGGGGATGCATTGGCAGGATCAAACTCTGTCCTGGGACATATTCCTAACTGGCACCACCTGCTAATGATCATCTACTGTTCATTAAATATTTATTTCTGGGTTTATTTCTGGGTCCTATGAGTGGTTGGATTTCCAAGAGAGTGGCTAAGATTTCAACAGCCTTCCAGTTAGCTGGTGCCCTGGGACTGTTCTGGAGAGACTGAGCCAGAAGAAAAGGGAATGAATGTGAAGATCCTTTCTCAGTTTCTTTGTTTTCAGTGCAGCAGTTGCTTGTCACTGTCTGCTGTTTCCCTTCTGTCCTCCCGCTCCTTTCATATCCTTCAATCCCGCCTCCCAGAACAAGCCCCTATTTGAGGAAAGAAGGCCTGGACAGAGGATGGGGCCCTGTCATTAATTACACTGTAACTCACTCTGCATCAAAGAGGCAATGTATTGTAAGGTTTTTATCTTCTACCTCAAAATGCTTAGAAGGACCGTATCAAGATGGCGGAGGAGTAGGATGCTCACCTTCTCCCCACAGATACAGCAAAAAGACATCTACATGTGGAATGATTCTCACAGGACATCTACGGAACACTGGCAGAAGACTTCAGACTTCCCAAAGGACAAGAAAATCTCCACATAACTGGGTAGGGCAAAAGAAAAAGAAAAAAAAAGAAAGAGAAAGGAATTGGAACAGGACCTGCACCTCTGGGAGGGAGCTGTGAAAGAGGAAGGGTTTCCACACACTGGGAAGTCCCCTCACTAGCAGGGATAGAGGGGGAGCTTCAGAGCCTCAGAGGAGAGGGCAGCAACAGGTGTTCAAAGGGCAAAGTGGAGAGAGACCTGCACAGAGGGTCAGTGCAGAGCAGCACTCCCCAGCCTGAGAAGCTTGTCTGCTAGCCCACAGGGGCAAGTGGGGACTGGGTACTGAGGCTCAGGCTTTGGAGGTCAGACCCTGGGGAGAGGACTGGGGTTGGCTGCGTGAAGACAGCCTGAGGTGTCTAGGGTGCAGTGCACCACAACTGGAGGAGTCTGGGAAGAAGACTGGGCCTGCCAGAGAGGAAAGCGACCATTGTTGGGGGCCACGTGAGGAGAGGGGAGAGCCCGCCATAGGAGCTTCTTTCTTTGCTTGCTTGCAGGCAGCAGGGCACCACCTACATGAGCTCCAGGGGCAGGCGTGAGCTGCAACTGCCATCTCAGACTCCAGAGGCGGGTGAGGACATGCCAAGGGTCCTCTGAGCAGGAGTGCAGGTCACTGCCCCCACCTTCCTGGCATCCAGCACTGCCTGCCACTGCCGTGGGTCCTGCGATCTGGGGCCAACTTCCCCGGGAGTGTGTATGGCCCCCACAGCTGCTGATGAGGGACCCACGACTAGGTGCCAACCACTGTTCCCATCTCCTCCGGAGCACGTGACCCGCTGCCACCACCTAGGGTCTCACAATCTGGGTCTAACTTCCCTGGGGGATGTGCAACCCATTGCTGTCACTGCAGAGGGACCCACCACCAGGAGCCAACCGCTGCCCCTGCCTCCCTGAGAGCATGCACCTGTGCATCTGCACACCCCCTATCAAGGGAATAACAGCCAGCACATGCTGAGGAAAGTGACAGCAAGCATCCAAACCAAAAACAGCTCTTGTGTCAAAAAAATGACTAAACCCACACAAGCTACACATGGACACTCCTGCTTGTAAATAGCCCTCCAAGACTACAGTAGATAATTGTTTCTTCTAAACACACAGAGTAAGAGACATATAAGCAAAATGAAGAAGCAGAGGAACCACTCTCAGTTAAAAGACCAAGAAAAATTCCCCTGAAGAAACAAACACTGAAACAGCCCTCTTCAGTCCAATAGACACTGAGTTCAAAAGGCAGTAATGAAAATACTGAAGGAACTAAGAAAGGCTTTCAGCAGAAATGCAGATTACTGTGAAAAGGAACTAGAAACTATAAGGAGGAGTCAAGAAAAATTAGAAAATTCATTTGCTGAGACAAAAGCTGAGCTCAAGGCAATTAATAGCAGAATGAATAATGCAGAAGAAAGAGTAAGTGACCTGGAAAATAGACCAGTGGAAATTACCCAATCAAAAGAGCAGACAGAAAGCCAAATTAAAAAAAAAAAAAAATGAAAGCAATATAAGAGAACTATGGAATAATATAAAGTGGGTTAATCTACACATAATAGGCAGTCTGGCAGGAGAAGAAAGAGAAAAGAGGCAGAGATGAGAGTTTCCCAAACCTAAACAGATATCCACATACAGGAAGCACAGAGAGTCCCAAACAAGATGAACCCAAACAGACCTGCACCAAGACATATTATAATAAAAATGGAAAAATTTAAAGATAAAGAGAGGATTCTAAAGGCAGCAAGAGAAAAACAAAGAGTTCTTCACCAGGGTACCCCCATAAGGCTATCAGCTGATTTCTGTACAGAAACACTGCAGGCCTCAAGGGAGTAGCAAAATATATTCAAAGTCTTGAAAGAGAAAATTCTGCAACCTAGAGTATTCTACCCAGCAAGATAATCATTTAGAATAGGAGGGGAAATAAAGAATTTATCAGACAAATAAAAACTAAAAGACTACAGCAATACTAAACCTATCCTAAAAGAAATATTGAAAGGTCACTTCTAAATAGAAAAGAAGCAATAGGAAGGAGGAAACCACAATTGGCAAGTAAATCACTTAAATTAGCCAGTATACAGACCAAAAACAAAAAAAACAAAAAACCTATTTGTGAAAGCAATGATAAACATCAGGAGCAAAAGGGACAAACATGAAGATGTAAAAAGGGACATCAAAATCATAAAATATGGGGAAGGAGAGTATGAAAATGCAGACTCTTTTTTTTTAAAGAATGTGTTTGAGCCTATATGACTATCCCAAAGCAAGCAGATATAGGAAGGCGTTAACATACTTGAAAAACAGGGCAACCACAAATCAAAAACGTACAATAGCTTCACAGAAAACCTAAAGGAAGAGAACACAAGCGTAAAATAAAAGGAAATCATCAAACCACAAAAACAGAAAAAGAAAGGGCCAAAGAAGAAACAAAGAATTAACTGGAAGACAAGGTTTACAAGGCAATAAATACACGTATCAATAATTACCTTAAATGTCAATGGACTGAATGCTCCAATCAAAAGACATAGAGAGGCAGATTGGATAAAAAAAAGAAGAGCCTATAATATGCTGCCTACAAGAGACCCACCTTAGGACAAAGGACACACATAGATTGAAAGTGAGGAAATGGAAAAAGATAGTCCACACAGACAGAAATGATAAGAAAGCAGGAGTTGCAGCTTTTTTTTTTTTTTTTTTTTTTTATGGCTGTGTTGGATCTTTTTTGCTGCGTGCGGGCTTTCTCTAGTTGCAGTGAGCAGGGGTTACTCTTTGTTGTGGTGAGTGGGCTTCTCATTGTGGTGGCTTCTCTTGTTGCAGAGCACGGGCTCTAAGTATGTGGGCTTCAGTAGTTGTGGCACGCAGGCTCAGTAGTTGTAGCTTGCAGGCTCTAGAGCACAGGCTCAGTAGTTGTGGCACATGGGCTTAGGTGCTCCACAGCATGTGGGATCTTCCAGGACCAGGGATTGAACCCGTGTCCCCTGCATTAGCAGGCAGATTCTCAACCACTGCACCACCAGGGAAGCCCCTCATATTAGACAAAATAGACTTTAAAGTAAAGGCTATAAAGATAAAGAAGGACACTAATGACAAAAGGATCAATACAAGAAGAGGGTTTTACACTCACCAGCATATATGCACCTAATATAGGAGCACCCAAATACATAAATACTAACAGACATAAAGGGAGAAATTGATAAGAATACAATAATAGTAGGAGACTTTAACACCCCACTCACATCAATGGACAGATCTTCCAGCCAGAGAATCAATAAGGCAACAGAGGTCCTAAATGATACAATAGAACAGGTGGACTTAATTGATACTTTCAGGACACTACATCCAAAAAAAAACCGAATACACATTCTTTTCAAGTGCACACAGAACATTCTCTAGGACTGACCACTTCCTAGGGCACAAAACTAACCTCAACAAATTTAAGAGTACAGAAATTATTTCAAGCATCTTCTCTGACCACATGGCATCAAACTAGAAATCAACCACAGGAAAAGAAATGAGAAAAAAAGATTACTTGGAGACTAAATAATATGCTACTAAAAAACCATGGGTCTAACTACTCAGCCATAAAAAGAAGCAAAACTGAGTTATTTGTAGTGAGGTGGATGGACCTAGAGTCTGTCATACAGAGTGAAGTAAGTCAGAAAGAGAAAAACAAATACCGTATGCTAACACATATACATGGCATCTTACAAAAAAGGTTCTGAAGAACCTAGGGGCAGGACAGGAATAAAGACGCAGATGTAGAGAATGGACTTGAGGACATGGGGAGTGAGAAGGGTAAGCTGGGACGAAGTGAGAGAGTGGCATGGACTTATAAATACCACCAAATGTAAAATAGATAGCTAGTGGGAAGCAGCCACATAGCACAGGGAGATCAGCTCGGTGCTTTGTGACCACCTAGAGGGATGGGATAGGGAGGGTGGGAGGGAGGGAGATGCAAGAGGGAGGAGATATGGGGATATATGTATACATATAGCTGATTCACTTTTTTATAAAGCTGAAACTAACACACCATTGTAAAGCAATTATATGCCAATAAAGATGTTAAAAAACAAAACAAAACAATGGGTCAGTGAGGAAATCAAAAAGGAAATTAAAAAATACCTTGAGACAAATGACAATGAAAACACAACCATACAAAATCTATGGAGTGCAGAAAAAGCAGTTCTTAGAGGGAACTTCATAGTGGTACAGGACTTCATCCAAAAACAAGAAAAACCTCAAGTAAACAACTTATCACCTAAAAGAATTAGAAAAAGAAGAACAAACAAAACAGAAGTCTGCAGAAGGAAGGAAATAATAAAGATCAGGGAGGAAATTTTTAAAACAATAGAAAAAAAATCAATAAAACCAAGAGCTGGTTCTTTGAAAGGGTAAACAAAATAGACAAACCTCTAGACAGGCTCACCAAAAGAGAGAGAACCCAAATAAACAAAATAAGAAATGAAAAAGGAGAAATCTCAACTGATATGCATAAATATAAAAAACCGTAAGAGAACACTATGAATATTATATGCCAACAAATATGACAACTTAGAAGAAATGGACAGCTTTCTAGAAAGCAAAATTGAATGAAGAAGAAATAGATAATTTGAACAGATTGATCACTAGAAGTGAAATAGAATCTGTAATAAAAAAACTTCCTACAAACAAAATTCAGGACTAGATGGTTTCACAGGCGAATTCTACCAAACAAAGAAGAAGTTAAACCAATTCTTCTCAAACTCTTCCAAAAGACTGAAGAGGAGGGCACACTCCCAAAGACATTCTATGAAGCCACTATCACCCTGATACCAAAACCAGACAAAGACACCACCAAAAAAGAAAGTTACAGACCAATATCTTTCATGAATATAGGTGCAAAAATTCTCAGCAAAATATTAGTAAACCAAATCCAACAACACATAAGAAAGATCATACACCACGACCAAGTGGAATTCATCCTAGTTTCACAAGGATTGTTCAACATGTGCAAATCAATCAATGTAATACACCATATTAACAAAAGAAAAGTCAAAAACCAGGTGATCATCTCAATAGATGCAGAAAAAGCACTGGACAAAATTCAACATCTATTCATGATAAAAACTCTTACCAAAGTGGGAATAGAGAGCACATATCTCAACATAATAAAAGCCATTTATGACAAACCCACAGCCAAAATGATACTCAACAGTGAAAAGTTGAAAGCCTTCCCACTAAAATCTGCAACAAGATAAGGATGCCCACTCTCACCACTTCTCTTCAACACAGTACTAAAAGTCCTAGTCACAGTAATCAGACAAGAGAAAGAAATGAAAGGTATCCAAGGTGGAAGGGAAGAGGGAAAACTGTCACTATATGCAGATGACATGATACTATATATAGAAAAGCCTAAGGACTCCACACAAAAACTACTAGATTTAATAAATGAATTCAGCAAAGTAGCAGGCTATAAGATCAACATTCAGAAATCAGCTGCATTCCTTTACACTAACAATGACATATCAGAAAGAGAATGTAAAAAAAAATACCTTTTAAAATTGTACCAAAACAAACAAACAAACAAAAAAAAACCTAGGAATAAACCTGACCAAGGAGGTGAAAGACTTATCCACAGAGAACTATAAAACATTAGTAAAGGAAATAAAAGAGGATTCAAAGAAATGGAAAAGATATCCCATGCTCTTGGATTGGACGAATTAACACTGTTAAAATGGCAATACTACCCAAAGCAATCTACAGATTTAATGGAATCCCTATCAAATTACCCATGACATTTTTCACAGAATAATCCAAAAATGTATATGGAACCATAAAAGACCCAGAATTGCTAGAGCAATCCTACGGGAAAAAAACAAAGCAGGAGGCATAACTCTCCCAGACTTCAGACAATACTACAAAGCTAGAGTAATCAAAACAGTGTGGTACTGGTACAAAAAAAAAGGTATATGGATCAACAGAACAGAATAGAGAGCCCAGAAATAAACCCACAGACCTATGGGTCAATTAATCTTCAATAAAGGAGTCAAGAATATAAAATAGGAAAAAGACAGTTTCTTCAGCAAGTGGTGCTGGGAAAGTTGGACAGCTGCATGTAAATCAATGCTGTTAGAACACACACTCACACCACGCACAAAAATAAACTCAAAATGGCTTAAACATAAGACAAGATACCATAAAACTCCTAGAAGAGAGCATAGGCAAAATATTCTCTGGCATAAATTGTACCAATGTTTTCTTAGGTCAGCCTCCCAAGACAATAGAAATAAAACCAAAAATAAACAAATGGGACCTAATCAAACTTACAAGCTTTTGCACAGCAAAGGAAACCATAAAAAAAAAAAAAAAAAAAAAAAAAAAAAAAAAAAAAAAAAAAAAAAAAAAAAAAAAAAAAAAAAAAAAAAAAAAAAAAAAAAAAAAAAAAAAAAAAAAAAAAAAAAAAAAAAAAAAAAAAAAAAACCAAAAAGACAACCTACAGAATGGGAGAAAATGTTTGTAAATGATGCAGCATACAAGGGCCTAAGCTCCAAGATATACAAACAATTCATACAACTCAACAACAAAAAGACAAAATAACCCAGTCAAAAAATGGGCAGAAGAGCTCAATAGACATTTCTCCTAAGAAGACATACAGTTGGCCAAGAGGCACATGAAAAGATGCTCAGCATCACTAATTATTAGAGAAACGCAAATCAAAACTACAAGGTACCACCTCTCACCAGTCAGAATGGTCATCATTAAAAAGTCTACAGATAACAAATACTGGAGTGGATGTGGAGAAAAGGGAACCCTCCTACACTGTCGGTGGGAATGTAAGCTGGTACAGCCACTATGGAAAACAGTATGGAGGTTCCTTAGAACAGGGGTCTCCAACCCCTGGGCCGCAGCCTGTTAGGAACCGGGCCGCACAGCAGAAGGTGAGCATCAGGTGAGGGAGCGAGCTTCATCTGTTGCTCCCCATCGCTTGCATTACCACCTGAACCATCCCCCTACCCCACTGTCTGTGGAAAAATTGTCTTCCACAAAACCAGTCCCTGGTGCCAAAAAGGTTGGAGACCACTGCCTTAGAAAACTAAAAATAGAATTACCATATGATCCAACAATCCCACTCCTGGGAATATACCCAGACAAAACTATAATTCAAAAACATACATGCACACAACACGGTTCACAATAGCCAAGACATGGAAACAACCTAAATGGCCATTGACAAATGAATGGATAAAGAAGATGCGGTACATAGATACAATCGAATACTACTCAGCCATAAAAAGAATGAAATAATGTCATTTGCAGCAACATGGATGCAACTAGAGATTATCATACTAAGTGAACTAAGTCAGAAAGAGAAAGACAAATATCATATGATATCACTTATATGTGGAATCTAAAATATGACACAAATGAACCTACCTACAAAACAGAAACAGACTCATAGAGAACAGACTTGCGGTTGTCAAGGGGAGGGAGGGGAGGGAGAGGGATGGACTGGAGCTTGGTAGACGCAAACTATTACATTTGGGATGGATAGGCAACAGAGTCCTAATGTACAGCACAAGGAGCTGTACTGAATATCCTGTGATAGACCATAGTGGAAAAGAATATGAGAAGGGAGTGTCTCTATGTGTAGAACTGAGTCACTTTGCTGCATAGCAGAGATTGGCACAGCATTGTAAATCAACTCTACTTCTATAAAAAAATTTTTTTAATGCTTAGAAACATGAGATTCTGGTTTTATCACCAAGCATGTTTAATTAGAATGTTCACTTTACTTTTTTTTCCCTGAAAGTGACTTTTTTTTATACTCTAAATTTATGCCAACCTCCTGTTACACAGACACACAGATAGACACAGAGCACTCAGGCACTCTACCTCTCTCTGTGTATAAATTCTATAGCTCTCTCTCTCTCACAATCTATATATTTATCTGTCTCTCTCTCTCTCTCTACACACACACAAACACACACACATGCTAGAGTGATGGGGCAACTGATGGAAATCAGTTTTTGACTACTAATATTTTGTCCCTGTTAGTTATGATTCCCTCTAGTTTACAGATATTGGCAACTAACTCTAATACAGGTTGTCTTATAATACAAGTCAATAGGTCAGTCTAATTTAGGCTTTACAAATTCTCATCTCCACAGCATCCTTCCATTTGTGGTTAGTTTGGCTTCCAGAGCTTCGCATCTTTAGTAATGCATTTTCATAGGTCTGAAAATACAGTAAACGTGATAGCACAAGTTTTGACATATGGCAAGTAGTGATAGTCTGTCCTCTTCTGCCCAAACCTCTTATCTGCTCTGGGGAGCAGGGAGGTGGATAACAGGGGCCTTTGGCAAGTGACTGCCAGCTGGCAACCTGTGAAACTCTTATTTATATATGGTGAGCTGATTCCCTATCTTCAGTTTTGTGCTCTTTAGGGACAGAATATACTGATAACAAATCCTTGGTTTTATTAAGCTTATATTATTAATATTATGACCCTGAGGTAATGGGATTGTTTTTCAATACCTATCTCTTGGGATTATGTTTTCCAAGTGGAAAAAGACACCAAAGCTGACCTTACCTTACTGTGTATCTCCTAATCTAATTATCGCAAAAGGAGGAAAGGATTAGAATAATCCAAACAAGGTGCAGAATCTATAAATATCAGTAACTGTGTAGCCAGGTGGATAGGGGTGATATGCACACACCAGGAAAATAATAAAGTCTGACACAGGGGCTGAGGATACCTGGGAAATAGTAGCAAGTAAGGAGAGCAAGAAAGTACCTGAGGGAGAGACGTCTTGATGCAAAGCATGCATTTTCAAGAGTTTTTAAGAAATTCAGATTCAAAGTTCCAATATTGCAGAGATGGTTTTGAATGTGAGTCACTGAGAATGCATCACAAATATATCTATATCTTTACATCTCTGACTTCCAGCAAGTGTTCTAAAAAGTGTTGTTACTTTGTGTATCTCCTTATGTATCAACTAAATACGTTTAAATAATCCGTGGAATGATGAAAATATAAACAGTCATCTTCAGGAAAGCAGGGAGTTTTTAATGGCTGGATTTTTATTCTCTACTTCCTTAGCATTTAAAACCATGCAAAAGAATGCAGATAAACCAGCAACACCCCCAGTTATGCTAAATGTTAAATTGACCTCAGTTACTGAACTCTGAAGCTGGATTTGTATTGATGTTTTCAAGGGATTTGTGATTTCCCTTCAAGAAATCACCCATGTACGTTGCACTACCATACAAGTAGAAGCCACAAACCAGCCTGTCTATTGCTAACCAAATCACTGCCCAGTAAAAGGAAGCAGCAAATTCAACTGTACTCCATTCAAAGTATTGACAAATACCTTATTACAGATAAAACATCTGAAATATGGACAGTCTTAAATTTAGTGATTATATTTTGTATAGAATTGATTGGTAGTTCTTGCCATCCTTCTTGGCCCAAATAAATTCCTGTCAAAATTCCTGTGTCCATTTCACTCCTGTTATTTGAAAAGATAGCTAAGAATATGCAATGTCTTAAACATATTTATCATGAGTAAAATAGAGTCTGCAGACTGTCTGCCAATTATTGGGATAAGGCACTAAAGATTGAAATCTCAAACCTGTCTTTCCATCTCAGCTATTAACTCACCAAACATAAGCTTGCATTATGATGAAGTAAAGTCACAAAGTAAAATGAAATAATTAAATATCAATACTTCACATTTAAGCTTCCAAAATGTGTGCACCTGTTATATCCATTTGAGCCTCAAAACAACCCCAAGAGATGGGAGGAGTTGGTTATATTATTATTACTTTGTCAAAAGGATGTCATTTCTACTCTCTCCTGTCAAAATGACAAGGTACATAGCACAAGAGACAAAGGTTTGGATATTTGCCATTCAGAGCCTTAATTTCTTTCCCATATCATTCAAATTACCAGGCTCTTCAGTCTACTTCTGTACAAATTGAACATAACGCTTGAGGATTTCAAGTCAAAAAACCTGATATAAAAAAGGAGTTTAGGGGCTTCCCTGGTGGCGCAGTGGTTGAGAGTCCGCCTGGCGATGCAGGGGACACGGGTTCATGCCGTGGAGCGGCTGGGCCCGTGAGCCATGGCTGCTGGGCCTGCGCGTGCGGAGCCTGTGCTCCGCAACGGGAGAGGCCAGCGTACCACACACACACAAAAAAAAAACAAAAAAAAGGAGTTTAAGTCCCGTATATGAGGAAAAACTAGGTAGAAAACAAACATGTTTATTTTGATGCAGGTAATAAGTAAATAAAAACAGCATAGGTGACATTTTATTTAATACTTAATATTGTGATTGTTTAACATTTGCTACATTCAAAATGTAGTAGAAAATATTTAGGCTTAAAAGTTCAAAGGAATAACATGGCTTGCTAAAGCCATAGTTTGAGAAAAGTTTTACGGCCCGAGAACTGAGCATGTGAGCCTATGAATGACAGTGTGCCTACTTTATTGTCAGCTTGAATGAAAATAAGGGCAAAGGGCAGTTATGAAGACATTTCAACCCCTTCTTCAAATATCACCAGCCTCCTCATTCACCATTCCAGTCCAAATAATGATAGAATCTAAAAAGACAATGAAATTACACTATACGATGCTTCAGGAAAAGTCCCCTAGCTCCCCTTCTAACCAGACTGCCACTCCTAAGCTCTCCCTATACAGAACTTGTTGGGCTGCCACTAATTAGTTGCTAAATAGATATTTGTGGAATTTCATGATAATGAGGGGATAAAGGAAATACAGGAAGGGAGAAATGATGGTAGCAAAAAGGATGGCAGCAGGAGTATACTATGAAGAAAATACAAACTCACAGAATCAAATGTGAGAAAATTCCTAATCTTTTTTTTAACTTTTATATTTCAATCTGTGACAGAAATTGTTTACCAAACCTATTTCCTCCTCCTTCTGGGAATACTGGAAGACTGCATTTCTCAGCATTACTTGAGGTTAGATGTTACCATGTGCCTGATTTATAGACAATTAAATGTGAGCAGAAGTAATGTATGCCCCTTCCAGGCTTGGCCCAGTAAAACAAGCAAACAAACAAAAAACCTCTTCATCACACTTCACTTTTTTTCCCCTCATTTTATCTACATGACACAGATGAGTATGATACACAAGAAAGCTACAGGACAAAAGGATATTGAAAATCAAATAACCTTTTTGCTTTTAAGACTGTCTTAACGTTCCTAGTCAAATTAATGTCTCTTTTCTCTAGGTTAGTATAAAACTGATCTGGAAACAGCATCTGTTAACATATTATGAAGGGAGAATATCTTGGTTTCTCCTGAGATCATAGAAAACAAACTAGCAATCAGAAAGGCTTATTATTCCCTCTACCTCTTCTTTCTTAGTAAAGGATCAGTCACCAAAGTGTTCATTTGAAGCTATAGGAATCTACTGAGTTGAAGAGAATCTTTCTCTGCCATCTACAACTGGCTATATACTTTCAAAGATAAAAAGTTAATGCAGTGAAAAGCTGTATAGTATATTATTATTTATAGTAAGCTGCCATCTTATTATTTGTTTCGTGCATTTGATTTTAGAGCTTCGGTTTTACTTATGAAGATTTGTGTCAGAGAAGCTGTCTATAATGAAGAATCTGCATCTTATTTTGTTTATAACTACTTTTATCACCAGAAAAACACATGAGTTTAGTGAAGACTTTTTGGAATTTGTTCATTCATTTATTAATTCATTTAGCAAATACTTGTTGCACACCTTCTATGTGATAGACCATGTGTGGAGCACTGCAGATAAAGTAGTGAACTAAAAACAGCCAAAAATCTTATTCTCATAGAATTTTTATTCTGATTTGAAATATGGCTTCTGAAAATGGACAAGATGTAAATAACCATACCTGAAAATCGAAGTATGAGCTCTCAGAAGCAAGCTCAGTGAGAGGAGCGGGTGGTGGAGAGGTCTCTGAGCCCCAACGATTAAGAACGATTTCATTGAACATAAGGATTTTAGACAAGAAATGAGTGAAAACAGGGACAGAGGTTCCAGCCAGCCTGCTGAGGCCAATAGGAATACCCATAAATTAAGTGGCCCATCAGACATCCCCCACATACCCTATGGCCAGATTAGGGTCCAGAAAAAGAAAAAGAAAGTATGAGCTCACAGATAAGCTCAGACAATGTGGTGTGGGTACCACATTGCTATCCAGAAAGTCATTGCACATTTCCACCCCAAGGATCTTTTTATTTTTTCCTCCAAACAGCCAATTCTAGTAGAGGTAGTGCTAGGATGGAAAGATAGACTTTGTAATTGAAATGGATTATGTTTCAAGTCTGAATCTGTCTGCGTTTGTTCTTTTTAAATTTTTTATTTTTGGCTTCATTGGGTCTTCATTGCTACACGTGGGCTCTTCTCTAGTTGCAGCGAGCAGGGGCTACTCTTTGTTGTGGTGTGCGGGCTTCTCATTGTGGTGGCTTCTCTTATTGTGGATCATGGGCTCTAGGCATGCGCTTCAGTAGTTGTGTCACGTGGGCTCAGTAGTTGTGACTCGCAGGCCCTAGAGCACAGGCTCAGCAGTTGTGGCGCACGGGCTTAGGTGCTCTGAGGCATGTGGAATCTTCCCGGACCAGGGCTCAAACCCGTGTCCCCTGCATTGGCAGGCAGATTCTTAACCACTGTGCCACCAGGGAAGTCCCTGCACTTGTTCATTTGAGTACAGCAGAGGCCCTTGTTTATGACAAAAGCTGGGCTGGAAGTGATTTGGTTAGTGAAGCAATAGTATGCGAGGATTCTAGAGAGAACCTTTCAGTTCCAAGTCTTCAGCTTGTGAAAAGAGTTAGTATGTTTTCCAGAAGGAATGATGGGTATTGTGTTTTCAGATGGGTCAGTGACATGGAAGTCATTTAAGAAAGCTCGCACTGGATGTCTCTATTTCATACCATACTTTGAGGCATGATGAAAACAAAATAGGGTGCATCAGAAATTACACAGTGCTTGGAATCAGAAGCACGAAGACTAGCCTGGGTACCAAACAGGAAAAATCTGTATGATCTTGTGGCCTCTCTGGGAATCACTATCCACAATTTAAGTATTGTAATAATATTTTACAGTACTTATAGTTTTCCAACAATAATAACAGTAATAACAAATCACATCACTATCCAGTTCTCTTCCTCAATATGCAGGCAGTTCAGCATTGTTGCTAATTACATGGCAATGCCTGGTGACCTTTCTTGGGGAAGGAGAAATTTCCCCCTCTACCCCTACTGAGTTCTTATGGTTGGAGTAATAATAAAATTGACACAGATGGATTAACAGGAGAAAAAGAAACAAATGTTAATTCGTGGGCATGGAGGGCTCATAGAAAATGGGACCTAAGAAGTAGCCAAAGCAGGCAGCTCTTATACTTTTTAGCCAAAGAAACAGTAAATTTCTGAGGAATTCACCAGACAAAGAAATTTTGGCTTTGGGTACTTAATTAGTGAAGAATCTAAGCAGAGTTTGGGCTTGGCTGGTAAATTAAAGAAGTAACAAAGTTTATTTATATAAGCTTCTTAGCTTGAATTCCCTCTCTTTGGCAATAAGAGTATCCTTCTACCTCCAGATTCAGGGAGTGGACCTTTCATGTTAGAGATTTATTTCCTGCTTCCAGGGAGACAGAGAGGAGAGTCAAAGTGTCCCTCTTGCACTGGCCATTTCTTAAGTAACTTTAACTAAAAATAATCAATATGCCATTGTGGCACATAATGGGGAAGCCTTCCCTGGGTACCAACAGCTTCTTGACACTACTTTCTAATAGTTGAACCATCCTAAATAAGTGAGAATATTTCTAAGTGTCATTTTCTTCATCATAAAATGTATGATTCTAGTGTCCTTTTAAAAAGGTTTATAAGGATTAAATGAAATAATCCAGAGAACAGCATGTTTCAAGTGCTCAAAAATGATGCTGTTATGACTATTTACTTTTGTGGGTTATGAGTAGGGAATTAATGAAAAGGTATAGAAAACTACATTAAAAACTGCAATCACTTTATAAATGCCATGTATTATTGTGTAATTTGGTTACAGAAAACCAAAGCACACCAGTATTGTCAGGTTTGATTCTCTTAGGCACACCTACATTACTAAAAGTGATTCTAAATTAGTATTCCCTGTTCCCTAGGAATTTTCTTATTCTCTAGCTTCTGGGTTCATAAGACTTCCCTGAATGATTAATTTCAATCTAGAATTTTTTAAGGTATTTATTATTACTCTTTAGATTTGCAGGTAACATTTGAGTAGTTTGCTGGTTAGAGAAAGTAATGAGTTTCATTTTGCTGCAAATGAAACTTGAAAGCTTCAGTGATTACAAATGTCTGACTATACTTGCTTTAATTTCAGAGGCTAAAGTAGATTATTGAAGATTAAATTTGCTGAAACTCCCTAACAACAGTCTAATGATTTACAGTGGGCTGGGGGAGTAAATATGCAATCCTTGACTACTGTTTAAGTTCAGTGTTCTTAGAATTACAGAACTTTGGCTCTGGAAGAGGCTACGAGGAGATGTTTAAAAGCCTTTCTTTTAGCTTACTGACCAGAAATCAGAGGATAAGCCAGGCTGTGTGATTTGATCTGGGCCACAAATTATTATAAATAGAGCCGATATGAGAACCAAGAGGAGACATCTTCTCCCTGCATTATGCAAAAGAAGAAATTAAATCAGAGAGAGAGATACAAACTGGGGGCACTGAGACAAATAGAATCCCATTTCAGAAAATAAAGGCTGTGAAAGAAAACATAGAGGGAAAACCAATTTTTTTAAGAGTACAAGTCGTAGAAAGTGTTGAGTAATTTTTTACTACAGTTAAATATATTGAATTTTATTGTATATTCATTTATTATATCATTTGTTGTCTTAACAAATGTCTTAGAACTCACTACCAAAAGTCCATTAGTGAAAACCAAATTAGAGATGTGTGATATAACAATATTGCCACCATAGTAAAAATAGAAAATTACCAAGTCCATCAAGAATGGGTGAAAATAATAAAATGATTCAAGAGTGTAATACTATCTTTTTCATGAAGTATGACATACAAACTCATAAGGACAGTTGCATACACACTTATCAAGTCAGAGTTTTTAAGAACTAATGAATGAGTGCTGTGTAAGCAGAAGTGATTTGTGTCACTTCCTGCCCACAATGGTTACAAAGCTCAGGTACTTTTCCCCACTCCCACATCATCTTCTGTGTGAATGGAAAGGCCTCTGACAGCTTATACAAGGGCAGAATCCACATATAAGAGTGTCTATGTCCCTGAATGACTAATGAAAGTGAGAAATAAACATTCATTTTATCAATTCACTTAGAATTGGAGGTTAGATTAAAAAAGCTAGCATGACCTTGAGTAATACAGTTTTAAATCTAATATCACATATTCTAACAACAGGTGTTACTTTTAGATAATACCATTCTCCAGTTATCTAGAATATTTTATTAACCATTTGGGTAAGGTCCTGCTTAATGACGGCTAAGTCTAGTTCACATTTATTTTGTTTCTCCTATTTACAATTGCTCAAAATATTTCTCTATTATACACTCAATCACATTCTTGGCATTTCTCCTATTTACAATTGCTCAAAATATTTCTCTATTATACACTCAATCACATTCTTGGCATTGAAGGTGTCTACATATGCAAAACAATTCACAGACAACAAGAAGAAAATAGTTAAGAAGACTGCTGATTCACAAATCTTGCTCTTTTGTTTTTAACTTAACAGAAGTCATTTTCTGAAGAAAAGTAAATCTTTAGATTAACTGGATTAGTTTCCTAGGGCTGCCATAACAAAGTACCACAAACTGGATGGCTTAAACAACAAAAAATTATTTCCTCACAGTTCTGGATGTTAGAAGTCTGAAATCAAGGTGTTGGGAAGGTTACTTCCTTCTGAGGTCTCTGAAGGAGAATCTATTCCAAGCCTCTCTTCTACTTTCTGATGACAGATGGAAATGTATCATTCTAAATCTTTGTCAACATCTTCACAGAAAGTTCTGCCTGTTTCTCTGTCTTCTCATGGCCATCTTCTTTAAGGACACCAGTCATATTGGATTAGGGGCCTGCCCTACTTAACTGATTACATCTGCAACTACCTTATTTCCAAATAAGGTCACATTCTGAGGTATATTCTGAGGTTAGAACTTCAACATATGTTAAACAGCAACCAATTTAATTTTTCTGAAAAGGCTGACCAGAATGTAAAGTTCACAAGCATACTTTTCTATCTTAGCCTTACAATTCTAAATATTGATTCACAAATGAAAATAAGGGTAAGATCTACATGTCTATTTCTTTTCCTAAATTGTTTGAAAGAACTCATTATTACTGTTAACCTGAAACGCAGATGGCTCATTTGCTTGTTTTGGGTTTTTGTTTAACACACTTCAGTTCCTCCTACCTCCTCAACTCTTGCACTAGGAAAAAGGAAGATAACAGTGGAACCCACAACACTGAAAGTTTTCTAGCAAATTTAAATTTCAATGACCTACAGCTTCAGTGGTCTAGCATTGTTTTATTATCTATACCAAAACAAAAATGTCTAAGTTTTCAATAAACCTATAGATACCATCGCCAGGTGCTAGTTCCAATTTAGCCAAAGAACACATTTATTTCCTACTTATTTCTGATAGTTTCTATAATGTGTTGCAATTGTTTCATTAAATTTTGTAGGTCATGCTTAATGAATGTTTTTAATGTACTTGTGAAAGAGTTCTAGGTAGTTTCCTCAATCTAAAATTTAACTCATAAATTATTCTTATTTTTGGAAAAGTATCGTTCAAGATCTCTGGGCGCTATAGAGCCTGATTTACTATCTCACCTTGTTTAAGTGAGACCATATGAAGATAGACATTGAAGCTAAGAGTATTTATCCTAGATCTATCAGAAAGCTATAGCTGGTGGCAGGCAACATTTTGGAAGGGAGGAAGTTTTATTTGTCAGATTATTCTCTATCCTTTCTAAGTGAGCTGCAAAGACAATAAGGTGCCAGCAAAGATTTTTGACAGTACATTACTTTAAAATCTCATCTGGTTCTTCACAAAGCCAGAAATGTGTTTCCACACAAGAAGCTTTTTTGTTGTAATGACCATTTGTGTAGAGTTATATTTGTATTCTCTTTTGATTGAATAAAGAGAGATATCTAATTGTATGTAAGGTGTCAATATTTTTAAAACGTATCCTCGGAAGGAAACAAGATGGCAGAGCAGGAGGACCTTGAGCTCATCTCATATCACAAGCACACCAAAATCCAACTAAATGCTGAAAAACCATTGATAAAAAAGACTGGAATCTACAAAAAAAAAAGATATCCCACATCCAAAGGCATAAAGAAGAAACCATGAGATGGTAGGAGGGGCACACATGCAAGATAATCAAATCCCATACCACCCAGGTGGGTGATGCACAAACTGGCGAATAACTGTATCACAGAAGTTCTCCTACAGGAATGACATCTCTGACACCATGCCAGGCTCCCCAGCCTAGGAGTCTGGCATTGGGAGAAGAGGCCCCCAGAGCATTTAGCTTTGAAGGCCAGCAGGGCTTGACTGCAGGAACTCCACAGGACTGAGGGAAACAGAGTCTCTACTCTTGGAGGGTGCACACAAGTTCCTGTGTACACTGAGTCCCAGGGAAATAGCAGTGACTCTATAGGAGCCTGGGACAGACCTACCTGCTGGTCTTGGAGGGTCTCCTGGGGAGACAGGAGGTGGTTGTGGCTCTCTCTTGGGTGATAAAAGCTGGTGAAGGCATAGCAGGGACCCACCTGAACTCTGGCTGCAGGCAGATATTTTGGGTCTTTGGTACAGAGACTGGCCCCATCCAATAGCCTCTAAGCACCAGTGCTGGGATGCCTCAGGCCAAACAACCAACAGGGAGGAACACAGCCCCACCCATCAGCAGACAGGCTGCCTAAGGACTTCCTGAGCCCACAGCCACCTCAAGACACGCCCACTGACACAGCCCTGCTGACCAGAGGACCAAGACCCAGCTCCATCCACCAGTGGGCAGGCACCAGACCCTCCTGCCAGGAAGCCTGCAGAAACCTCTGAACCAGCCTCATCCAGCAGGGGGCAGACACCAGAAGTAAGAAAACTATGATCCTATAGCCTGCAGAACTGAGTCCACAAAGACAGGTCAGAAGCTACCCTGGGGCCAGCTGGTCCCTGGCCCTTGGGTGAAGAGAGAGGAGAATACTGCTGGGACACATAGAACAATGCCTACAGTGGGCCACTTCTCCAACATTGAGAAATGGAACTAAGCTACTATATATACAAAAATACAAAGAGAAATTTAAACAAAAGGAGACAGCAGAGGAATATGTTCCAGATGAAGGAACAAGGTAAAACCCCAGAATAACAACTAAGTGAAGCAGAGACAGCCAGTCTACCTGAGAAAGAGTTCAGAGTAATGATTGTAAAGATGATCCAAGAACTCAGTAAAAGAATGGATGAACAGAGAAAGAAGTTATAAGAAGTTGTGAGAAAAGAGTTAGAAAATATAAAGAACAACCAAACAGAGTTGAAGAATACCATAACTGAAACGTAAAACTACACTGAAAGGAATCAGTAGCAGAATAAATGAGGCAGAAGAATAAATCAGTGAGCTGGAGGACAGAGGGGTGGAAACCACTGCTGCAGAACAGAATAAAGAAAAAAGAATGAAAAATAAATAAGGACAGTTTAAGAGAACTCTGGGACAATGTCAAACACACCAACATTCACATTATACGGGTGTCAGAAAGAGAAGAGAGAGAGAAAGGACCTGAGAAAATATCTGAAGAGATAATAGCTGAAAACTTGCCTAACATAAGAAAGGAAACAGTCACCCAAGTCCAGGAAGTACAGAGGGTCTGATACAGGATAAACCCAAGGGGGAACATGCCAAGACACATTCTTTTCAAGTGCACATGGAACATTCTCCAGGATAGATTTCATGATGGGCCACAAAGCAAGGCTTGGTAAATTTAAGAAAACTGAAACCATATCAAGCATCTTTTCCAACCACAATGCTATGAGATGAGAAATTAACTATAAGAAAAAAAACAAACACAGAAGCACATGGAGCCTAAATAATTTCCTACTAAACGAACAATGGATCAATGAAGAAATCAAAGAGGAAATTAAAAAAATACCTAGAGACAAATGAAAACAAAACATGACAATCCAAAACCTATGAGACACAGCAAAAACAGTTCTAAGAGGGAAGTTTATGGCGATAGAAGCTTACCTTAGGAAACAAGAACAATCTCAAATAAACAACCTAACCTTACACCTAAAACCACTAGAGAAAGAAGAACAAACCCAAAGGTAGTAGAAGGAAAAAAATCATAAAGATCAGAGCAGAAATAAATGAAAGAGACTAAAAAAAAAATACAAAAAAAGATCAATGTAAGTAAAAGCTGGTTCTTTGAAAAGATAAACAAAATTGATAAACTTTTAGCCAGACTCATCAAGAAAAAAAGGGAGGGCTCAAACCAATAAAATCAGAAATGAAAAGTTACAACTGACAACACAGAAATATAAAGGACCATAAGAGTCTACTACAGGCAACTATATGCCAATATGGACAACCTAGAAGAAATGGACAAATTCTTAGGAAGGTACAATCTCCCAAGACTAAACCAAGAATAAATAGAAAATAGGAACACACCAATCACAAGTACTGAAAATGAACCTGTGATTAAAAACTCCCAACAAACAAAAGTCCAGGACAAAGTGGCTTCACATGCTTTTAGAGAAGAGGTAACACCTATTCTTCTGAAACTATTCCAAAAAAGTGAAGAGGAAGGAACACTCCCAAACTCATTCTATGAGGCCACCATCACCTTGATACCAAAACCAGAAAAAAAGATAGAAAAAAAGAAAAAGAAAAGAAAATTACACACAAAAAAAGAAAATTACAGGCCAACATCACTGATGAACATACATGTAAAAATCCTCAACAAAATACTAGTAAACTAAATCCAACAATACGTTAAAAGGATCATATACTGACTAAGTGGGTTTTGTCCCAGGGAGGCAAGCATTTTTCAATATTAGCAAATTAGTCTGCGTGATCCACCACATTAATTAAAGAATGAAAACCATATGATCATGTTAATAGATGCAGAAAAAGCTTTTGATAAAATTCAACATCTATTCATGATAAAAACTCTCCAGAAAGTGGACATATAGGGAACATACCTCAACATAATAAAGGCCATACATGACAAACCCACACCTAACATCATACTCGATGGTGAAAAGGTAAAAGCATTTTCTCTAAGATCAGAAACGAGATAAGGATGTTCACTCTTGTCACTTTTATCGAACATAGTTTTGCAAGTCCTACTCACATCAATCAGAGAAGAAAAAGAAATAAAAGGAATTCAAATTGGAAAAGAAGTAAAACTGTCACTTCCTGCAGGTCACATGATACTATACATAAAAAATCCTAAAGATGCTACCAGGAAACTACTAGAGCTCTTCAGTGAATTAAGTAAATTTTCAGGATACAAAATTTATACACAGAAATCTGTTGCATTTTTACACACTAACAACAAAAGATTGAAAAGAGGAATTAACAAAACAACCCCATTTACCATTGCATCAAAAAGAATAAAATACCTAGGAATAAACCTACCTATGGAGGCAAAAGACCTGTACTCTGAAAACTGTAAGATGCTGATGAAAGAACCTGAAGATGACACAAACAGGTGGACAGATATACCATGTTCTTGGATTGGAAGAATCAAAATTGTCAAAATGACTATATTACCCAAGGCAATCTACAGATTCAATGCAATCCCTATCTAGCTACCAATGGCATTTTTCACGGAACTAAAACAAAAAAAATTTACAATTTGTATGGAAACACAAAAGACACCAAAAAGCCAAAGCAACCTTGAGAAAGAAAAATGGAGCTGGAAGAATCAGGTGCCCTGAGTTTAGACTATATTACAAAGCTACAGTCATCAGAATAGTATGGTACTGGCACAAAAACAGAAATATAAATCAATGGAACAGGATAGAAAGCCCAGAAATAAACCCATGCACCTATGGTCAATTAATCTACAACAAAGGAGGCAAGAATATACAATGGAGAAAAGACAGTCTCTTTTATAAGTTGTGTGAGGAAAACTGGACAGCTACATGTAAAAGCATGAAATTAGAACATTCTCTAACACCATACACAAAAATAAACTCAAAATTAATTAAAGGCCTAAATATAAGACCAGACACTATAAAACTCCTAGAGGAGAACATTGGCAGACATTCCTTGACATAAATTTCAGCAGTATCTTTTTGGATTCACCTCCTAAAGTAATGGAAATAAATACAAAAATAAACAAATGGAACCTAATTAAACTTAAAAGCTTTTGCACAGCAGAAGAAACCACAAGCAAGATGGAAGACAACATAAAGAATGGGAGAAAATATTTGCAAGTGATGCAACCTATAAGGGATTAATCTTCAAAATATACAAACAGCTCATACAGCGCAATATCAAAAAAAAACCACCCAATCATAAAACGGACAGAATATCTAAATACACTTCTCTGAAGAAGACATACAGATGGGCAACAGGCACATAAAAAGATGCTCACCATTGCTAATTAGTACAGAAATGCAAATCAAAACTACAATGAAGTACTACCTCACACCAGTCAGAATGGCCATCAAAATGTCTAAAAATAATAAATGCTGGAGAGAGTGTGGAGAAAAAGAAACCCTCCTACACTGTTGGTAGAAATGTAAATTGGTACAGCCACTATGGAGAACAGTATGGAGGTTCCTTAAAAAACTAAAAATAGAGTTATCATATGATCCAGAGATCCTACTCCTGGGCATATACTGAAAGAAAGCTATAATTCGAAAAGATACATGCACCCCAATGTTCATTTCAGCACTATTTGCAATAGCCAATACATTGAAGCAACCAAAATGTCCATTTACAGATGAATGGATAAAAAAGATGTGGTGTGTGTATGTGTGTGTGTGTGTGTGTGTGTGTGTATACACACACACACACACATATATATACATACAATTGAATATTACTCAACCATAAAAAAGAATGAAATAATGCCATTTTCAGAAATATAGATGGACCTAGAGATTATCATACTAAGTGAAGTAAGCTCAACAGAGAAAGACAAATATCATATGATATCACTTATATGTGTAATCTAAAAAGAAAAACTTATAAATTAACTTATTTACAAAAGAGTGAGACTCACAGACATAGAAAACAAACTTATGGTTACCAGGTGAGAATGCATAGGGAGGAATAAATTAGAAGATTGGGATTAACATATGCACAGTACTATATATAAAACAGATAACAAACAAGGACCTATTGTATAGCACAGGGAACTATACTCAACACTCTGTAATAACCTATTTGGGAAAAGAATTTGAAAAAGGATAGATAGATATAGATGCATGTATAATTGAATCACTGTGCTGTACATCTGAAACATGACATTGTAAATCAACTATACTTCAATTTTTAAAAAAAGAATAAAAAGGAGTTAATTGCCACAAAATTTCCAAAATGTGTTGAAGATGTCAACATATGGATTGAAGAAGCTCGAAAACTCCAAGAAGAATAAATACAAACAAGCACCATTTTAGCACCTATTACTCAAATTGCTGAAAGTCAAAGAGAAAATCTTAAAAGCAGCCAAATGAAAAGCATTTTGTGTAGAGACTTTTTTAAATGATAAAAAAAAAAAAATTATAGCTAACCACTCAGGATACTAGACATGACAGATGCCAAAAGTCAAGAGAAGACATTCTTAACATGCTGAGGAGGAAAAAAATTTTCACACTAGAATCTTCCATTCAGTGAATATATTCTTCAAAAATGCAAGTTGAATAAAGACATTTTCAGTGAGAAATTTGAGAATTTTCTCGAGGCTATATATATATATAAGCTTATATAAGAAAAGCTTAAAGAAGTAAATTAAGTTAAAATGGTAAGAGATCTTTGGAATGTTTGGGAAGAAAGTAAAATCATAAATTAATAATAGTATTTGATAAATCAAGAATTTATATTATAACATGTAATGCAATCACTAAGACTAGATTTTAAAGGTACACAATTTCAAGATGTTAGAGAAGTGAAAATGAAATAAAAAATATTCAATCCAAACAAAAGTAAAAAGAAGAGAAAAAGACAGGAAGGAAAGAGGCAAACACTTATTGGATGGTATGTTTAATTTCTAACATATCAGTAATTTTCTTACATATAAATCAACTTAATCCAGCTAAAAGAAAAAAGGAAAAATTAGATTAAAAAGATATATGCAGTTTGAAATAGATTCATCTAAAACAAGAAAATTTTAAAGTAAAGGATGGGAATATATGTATACCATGCAGAAGTTAACAAAAAGAAGATTGGAAAATCTGTATAAATATCAAACAGAGTAGATGTTAAGGAGAAAATTATCACTAGAGATGAAAGGAGACACTGAATAATGACAAAACATTCAAATGCTTTCTGCACCCACCCTCCCACCTATCCCCAGATAAGGTGAAGGTATTAAGCTTTAAAATTAATTACGGCCTGGAGCCTTTCCCAAGGACAGCCTTCCCCATTTCTAAAAAATAGCAACTTCACAATAACAGCAAACATCCAGTTGGTATTCACAGTTCTCTGAATACTCAAAATTATTTTCAACAGTTGCCATTCAGATAGGAACCAAATAAAATCCACAATTTGGCTGACTGTGACATCTGTCTTTAACAGTGTTTCTTTTTCCTCTTTTTTCTTCTTTCAGTTTATTTGTTAAATACAACAAATTTGTTATATTTCACAAACTATAACTTCTGTTTGTCCTACAGAAGTCCCTTATTCTAGATTTTGCTGATTAAATTGCCATGGTTAAATTTGGAGGTTTATATGAATCAACCTAAAACTTTTGTCAAGAATACTGTATAGGTGATTATGTGAATTACACCAGAAGAACCATATTACCTGGTTGGTAGCTGTGATATTAGAAGTATTCATGGTCTTTGCAAAGATCCATCATTTCATTAGGAGACTGTAAAATGGTGTTATTCCAATAATATTTGACATTTGTTTTGTTCCAATTGCAAAAATACATTGTCTGTCTACAGAGCACTAATCAGAATGTGCCAAAGTGTGATGTACCTAAAAAGAATGTCCTATTATGGCCCCTCCTTAATTTATTGAGCACTTAATATGTGACTGGCTTTCTCTAGACTATAAAAACATGGCAAGGAGCAAGAGAGACAAGATCAGTGTTCCAGCGATCCTGGTACTATGTTGTGGGAAAAAGACAATGAGCTGGTAAATAAATAACCAAAGTAATTTCAGTTTAGCATAAGCAGAGTGAAAGAAACTAACTAGGTGAAGTGACAGTGACCTGCAGAAGAGTAAACTTTAAATAAGGTGGTCCAGCTCCCCCTTATATCTTCTCTGGCCATATACTAATCCCAAAAGCCCATATGCAAGACTTCAGGTACAGAATGAAAAATATGGTCTTAGGACAGAGAGCAGTCATACAAAAATGAAATGGTTAATTCACGTATGGAGAAAAGAAAGGGGGAGGAGAAATTTTTTTCCTGATACTCATCATCAGAGCATTTGCTTTTATATTAATCTTTTTGAAACTCCTGAATCCTGATTTTTAAAAATTCAAATGTAGAGAAGTGATGGCTTGATCTGTCACAATCTCCCCATCTTAGTTATTAGAGCAATGTACTTGAAATAACTGAGAATAAGCTTTTTAAAATCAAGTTTATTTTTTTTTCTCTATGAACAAATCTTGAGACCAGACCCTAAAGGAGGAAATCTTGTCTTCTTTTTCTCCCTACTTCCTCAGAGTCAACCCCACTCCCTTCGAGGTTCCATTCTTAGAAGATGGGAAGGAAAAAAGAGGCCAAGTGGGAAGATTACTAGGAACTGAGAAGGAGATTGTGTCCTCTATTTAAAATGTAATGGGAAAACTCCCATCTCAGATGTTTTTACTTCATGATCCATCAGTAATGTTGATGGAGGATACTCCTCTTTTCATGCTCAGAATTCTTCAGTTATTACCAGGTTGAAGATTAAAATCTTCTCTTTGAGTTCATCCAGGGGAGACATAAGGTGAGGGCATAGATTTTGGTATCACACCAAAATGTGGTTCAAATTCCTTCTGTACCATTTAAAGCTGTGTGTGACCCTGACAAATTATTTAATCCCCTAAGCCTCAATTTCATCATCTATAAAGCGATGGAACACTTTGTTATGCTTAATTTTATGTGTCACCTTGACTGAGCCCAAATAGTTGGTAGAACATTATTTCTGGGTATGTCTGAGATATCTCCTGAAAAGACTTAGCATTTGAATCAGTAGACAGAAGTATCTCACCAATGTGAGTGGGCATCATTTAACCCATTAAGGGCCTGAATGGAACAAAAAGAGGGAAGAAGGGTGAATTCACTCTCTCTGCTTTGGCTGAGACATACATCTTTTCCTGCCCAAGGATACTGGTGCTCCTGGTTCTTGGGCTTTCAGATTCAAACTGGTACTTACACCATTGGCCCTCCTTTCTCAGGCCTTCAGACCTTAGCGGATAACACCCCCGGCTTTGCTGGTTCTCTAATTTGCAGATAGCAGATCATGGGACTGCTCAGCTTCCATAACTGTGTGAACCAAATTCTATAATAAAGCTCCTTTTATATATCTATCTATATATCCTCCTGGTTCTGTTTCTTTGGAGAATGCTAATACACACTTATATCTCATAGTTGGGTTTCTTGTGAGGATCATGTGAAAAGCAGATAGCACAGTGCTTGATACATAATAAGTATTCAGAAGAAACATTCAGAATCTGGGAGCTATTACTTTTTAAATCCCAGGACCACAAAGGCCACACTCACTCTCCTGAAAAGGAAGTATTATCCACTACACAGAACTTCTGGACTACACTTCCCAGAATCCCAAAGAAGTAGTAGGGCTACATCCTAACCTTCCCCGGGGCAGAAATGCTTCCAACTAAAAAGACCATATGAAGGTATTTTATCCAGCCTTCTTTACCTAATCATATAACTCATAATATGGCATATTCATCTTTAAAAATTATTTTCATATAAACAATAATTTCATTAGAAGTATCTAAGATTCATATACAACAGAACGGTGTGCAGAGGGGGCCCAGTAAGGCCTAGGGAGTCTGTTTTTCTTACCAAAGAACAAAATGCTGATAGATTCTTATTTTACTGACACTAAAGTTTTCCTACAGTATATTGTATTGACAGGTGTTAAAACTCGGCTTGTTCTTCTTCCTCCTTGACATAGTTTAAAATACTTTGTTAGCCACCTGAATAAGGAGTCCTCAAATTCACACATAAATCTCACATCAGCAGAAGGAGCCAAAGGTCTGCCTCAACTGCTTCAGTGTCATCAAGATTTCATTCAAGAGGAAACAGAGCTCAAAGATGGAGAGAAAACATTCATGTGTTTCAGCAAAGGTGATGCCTGTTGCAGAGGTGAGAAATATTTGCTGCTTCAATGAGTCAGATGAAACCTACCAGCCTTGATGGAGGCAGACAAGCTTTGCAAAATATTTGCTTAAATAAACCGTGTCCCTCGCATGGCTCCTAGTGGCTTTCTCTTCAGATGATACCCCTCTTAGGTGCAAAGTTCAGCATCCACATTCAGTCCAATTGTCAGACCCTGGTAGAGAGGTTATATAACTGCCTTCTGTGAGAAGATTTGGTTTACTCCACACTGGCTTGCCAACCCTTCAAGAGCTAAGTCAATATAAATTTACAGAGTGTAGAGGCTGCACCTTAAACAGTTGACATGTGTGGGGAAACTGAATTTAATTATATCAGATGAATAGAAAAGCTTTTCATAAATATACAGCGCCTAAGAGGTATGTCCGAGAGTGGGCATTACTATCCTAATGTGCATAACGGCTTAGAGTACAGGGATGCAACATTGCCCATGTTCGTGAGAAATAAGAGAATGCATGGGATAAAACTGTTTTCTCAGCCTGTACTCCTCTGATATTCACTCTGTATCATATAACCTGAAAGGCTCAAAGTCTCATTTTCAGGTACAGCCTAAATTCTAACACAAAGTAAATTAGAAATCACTTAATTTAATCAATTAATTTTTTTTCTGAGACAGAGAACACTACTGATACGTACTGAAGAGATTAGGCCGTAATTATTTTTTACAACAAACAATTTTGGAATATGCATGGGGATTTTAGCTCATTGTTAACATCGCTGGTTTTTCCCAAACAAGAAAGTTCCAAAAGTGCCAAGGATAGAAAATGGAATTTTATTTGTACTCAAGCACTTGGTCAGATGATTTTAACCTAGGACCTCAGTCATAACTTCATTTATGTTGCACATGAGCACAGGCACACATTTAGTAGCACAAACACTCTTCAGTTGCTCTTCCAGAGAGTCTTGAACCCAGTCCTGAGATGTAGCCCTGGGCTTCTCATTCAAGACCTACCACTTTAGACATACCAAAAAAAACCCAGGAAAACAACTAATACAAAGCCCAATTTTAAAGTTAATTTTTATTTTTATTTCCTTTAACCTGTGTACTACTAATACTTAATCTCTCTCAAGAATTAAATGCCTTCAAACTGCCCTTTGGCTATCAAAATTGTGCTCAGTGTGAGTGCCTTGGGCTTCCCTATCTTCTAATGTCATACTGATACCTAGCAGGACCCTGTGGGGCTACTGGGCACATAGTCTTCATTTCAGCCTCCATGACCTTCCCTGAGTTCCAGTGAGCAGGTTCAAACAGCTGCTAATTAGGAAAGGGAGGGGATGTGGAGACAAGGGAGGAACAGTCAAAATAAACAATAGTGCAGCCTTGGGACAAGGTTCTGGTTCCCCATCAAGGGATACTCATCACAATATCATTGAGCTGTTTTGCAGATACTGAAACCCCCACCAAGTGGGAGAAATTAATGGTATGCTGCCCACAAGCAAGTAGTCCCCAGACAGGCTGGAACCAGAAGGTTGATGATGCTGACTCCCACTTACTTCATTACTAACCAGTCAGAAGAATGTCCACGAGCTGATCACTCCCTCTTTGAGGCGTTACTGTAAAACTTCACTACTCCAAGTTGGGACACACAGTTTGAGGGCATTAGCCCTCTGTGGCGTGCTTTACCTGGCAAGGCAATAAAGCTATTCTTTTCAACTTCACCCAAAACTCTGTCTCTGACAATTCAGTGTCGGGATACAGAGGCCAGATTCAGCTTCAATATGCTCTGCAGTTACATCTCTTTTTCCCTTTTCCACAAAGCTCCCCACTCTCTCCTCGTGTGAGCCTAAAATCGATGTTAGGAAAGCAATCTGATTGGACTAAAGCACCTGAGCAAAGAATTTCTGATGTGATACCTCCCCCTTACCCAATCCTCATATCTTCCCAAACAAATGTATATTTTAATCCTAATGATTTTAAAGTTACATAAGTCAAGGCAAAAGATATTTGGGAAGAGATTTCTTTAAAAAGAAGTCTTGGTTTAATGATTTTCAAACATCTTATTTTTAGCTCAAGAACATTTTCTTCAAACAAAACTTACACAGAATCCCAATGTATAAAATACTCAAAAAAAAAAAGCAAGCAGAACTTCTTTTCTTTTTTTTTTTTTTTTTTTTTTTTGCGGTACGCAGGCCTCTCACTGCTGCGGCCTCTCCCGTTGCAGAGCACAGGCTCCGGACGCGCAGGCTCAGCGGCCACGGCTCACGGGCCCAGCCGCTCCACGGCACGTGGGATCCTCCCGGACCGGGGCACGAACCCGCGTCCCCTGCATCGGCAGGCGGACTCTCAACCACAAGCAGAACTTCTTGTTGAAGTAATGGCAGGAGGACTTAAAGGCCAGCTCTATTATTTGCTCTCTCAGGAAGAATAGCCCTAGACACACATCCTCAGAATCTTTAAGAGTTGCTTTCAGAGTGAACTTTGAAAATGACTGAAAATTAATTCTAACATGTCTCAGCTTTCTCTAAGCCTTAGTTAGGAAGAAGAGAGGCAGATCTTTAGCAACGTGCTTCCGTCATATAAGACAAACTTAGGACTACAATACAGTTGCACTAGTCTCACCCACTGCCAATGTCCTATCTATGGTGTAGTCTTCTGTTAGAAGGAATCACAGAAAAACCACTACTAACACCCTTTTCTTTCAACTACAAGACCTTTTTCTAAACTCTGATGCCTGGAGGACCTCAGTTTAATCACTGACCTGCTACATAAAAAGGACAAATGCCACAAGTGTTGAGGAACACCATACTCTTAAATGAATGCTTGTGGTAACCCTGTGTTGAGCAAATCTAGCCGTGCCACTTTTTCCAACAGCATTTGCTCTGGCTTCTTTCAGGATATTTTCTTTATCTTTGTAGTTTGAAATTGATACATCAAGGTGTAGTTTTTTTTTTTTTTTTTTTGGTATTTCTCCAACTTGATATTCTCTGAGGTTCCTGGATCTGTGGTTTTAGGAAAATTCTCAGTCATGATTGTTTCAAATATTTCTTCAGTTTCTTTCTCTCTTTCTCCTCCATCTGGTATTTGTATCATGCATATGTTATACCTTTTGTAGCTGTCCCACAGTTCTTGGATATTCTTGCTTACTCAGGCTTTTTCCTGGTTGCTTTTTAGTTCTGAAGGTGTCTACGATTGATCCTTAAGAGCAGAGATTCTTTCCTCAGCCAAGTCCAATCTGCTAAGGAGCCCATCAAAGGCATTCTTCATTTCTGTTAGCGTTTTTGATCCCAGGCACATATTTTTGGTTCTTAGTATTTCCATGTATCTGCTTACATTGCCAGTATATTTTTGCCTGCTACTTTATCCATTAGAGCCCTTAGCATATTAACCATAGTTGTTTTAAATTCCTTGTCTGATAATTCCAACATTCCTGCCATATCTGAGTCTGGTTCTAATGCTTGCTCTGTCTCTTCAAACTGTGTTTTCTGCATTTTAGTATACCTTGTAATTTTTTTAATTGATAGCAAGACATGATGTACTAGGTAAAAGGAAGTGCTATGAACAAGCCTATAATTATGTGGCATTGGGGTGTGTGGGAGGCAAACTATGCTAGAGTCCCATGACTAACGCTGTTTTTCAGCAAGCCTGTGCCTCTGGGCTGTGAACCTCACACACGCTTCTCAGCCCCTGCTCCAGCACCCTTAGGTGGGGCAGAACGGCTAGAGTGAGCTGGAGTTGGGTGTTTCTCTTCCCGGGGCTTAGTTATGCTCTGATAAGATCCCAGCAGGTTAGGTTTTGGTTAAACAGCTTCCCCTGAGGGTAGGCCTTATAAAGAACAGATACTCTGGACTATTTCAAAACAATTCCTTTTCGCCTCCCCGCCCTGCACCCCCCCACCGCACCATAAGTATAAGGGGAGATTTCTCTGATATTCACCGTGAGAGCCCAGTAGAGCTTTAATAAATAAAACTCCCCCAAATGTGAGGTTCTCCCAAAATTGGGTCCCCCTGGAGATTTTATCTCCAACTTGCCCTCACTGACCCTCCAGCAATTTGTCCCTTACCGGTCAGGTTTTCCTACCCTGGCACTGGTTCCTGCAGAGCTTTCTCCTCTGGCGGGTTGTGATTATCTGTATTTACCTGTCAGTTTCCCAAATCTGGGAGACAGTGAGTTGCCCTGTGATTTCACTTCTTTTAAAGATCTAGGCAGATATGCTGACTTTTCAGTTTGTTCAGCTTTTTACTTGTTACAGAGTAGCAACTTTCAAGCTCCTCACATGCAGAACCAGAGCCCAGAAAGCTCCTCCTTCCATCTTCGCTGAACCTATAAAGTGAGACCTTCACTAACCACACAGTGCCCAGTCTTCACTCAGGCTGTCCCTATCCCCCTCTCTGAAAAGGGATTCTCTAGCTACAGCCTTCTCTGATGACCCCATCAGACCCACTGGGAGTAGGATAATTTCTCACTTTTCTTTCCATAGATAATTATTTGCCATGTGGCCAAAAAATGACTGTCTATACAGTGACATAGCCATGGGTCATCACTAGTCTCCTTTTTTTCTATCAAAGGGAAGCTTTTACTCAAAAGAACATAATAGAGATTTTTTCCCTAGATCCCAGTAAAAGTAGACATTAATGGCTAATATAACCCTTTTATGATTCACCTGGGCCTTGAAAACAGAGTAAAGACAGAGTCCCTCAGAATAACAATGGGGACCCAATGACTCCAAGCATACACCAGGGACCTTCATAGTCTCAATGTTAAGAAAATCTTCATCTCTCTCAATATGAAATAACTTTAAAAAATAATATTTGCCCTTGGAAGAGGTGATTAATGTGTCATTAATTTAATAATAATGGTAAAGGGCTAGCAGGTCTGAAGCCCCAACTAGAGGAAGTATTGAAAAGGCAGCTTGGGGGAAGGGCATTTTTCTGCCTCACTGGATGAGCACAGGAACCCATCTTCCCACCACACCTCCAATTTCTTCCAACCCCCAGTGCCTGTAAAGCATGGGGTCAGACAGCATGAATGCCAAGCATATTTTAAGGATGTGTAGCCAGAGCTGGAGAATTGTATGGGCAAGGATGGAAGTTATAGGGACAGAGTAAAGAGACAAAGTAGGTGATTAAACAGTTAGTCCCACTAGGGGACTGTAAGTAAAGAAAAAAAAGTATGGGAGACCTCTGTAAGTTAATGACTACTCAGGAAAGCAGGTTTGCTTAACCACAAAGCCAAGCAGGCTTGCTTAGGAACAAAACCATGCAACAGAAGCATAACACATGCTCCCAAACACCAAAACAATGGTGGCATGAGACCCACATCCTGCCCAGTGAACTCAGTAAGTTAATGACCCTTAGGACATGCTCTGTGCACACATAAAAAACAATAATTTATGGAAAGGTGACATTTCAAAGTGAAAGACCCTCATTATACTGAGACCTTAAGTACTTTTTCCATAGTGCCATGACAGTCCTGGCTTGACCATGTAGGGACAAGAAAACTCCCCCGTCCAACCTGAAGGAGGAGCTGATAATGGGAGCATGACATATACTCAAGAATGAGGAAGAAGGTGGTCTTTTCCCCCTCCCTACTTTTCCTTTGATTATAAAACTGTAGCCCACTAAGTTCTTGGGATGTGGCGCCCTCTCGCCTACCCATTTGTAAGCCTCACAAGCGTTCCATTCTAATAAATCCCTTCTTATCTATCACTTTGTCTCTCACTGAATTCTTTCTGCACTGAGACATAAAGGACCAGAGCCCCCTAAAACGCCACCTAGCGGTTTCAGAAGGATCCTTACAGAGCAGGTTTTTCACTGTAGAGAGGGACTGGAGTTGCACACTGAGGAGAGTGAACAGAAGGCTACTTAGGAGGCATGTGCAACCTGAGGGCAACAGAGCTGAGTCAGGAGGGAGGTCACTGCCCTGGAGACTGTGTTCCTGGCTAGGTAAGACCTAGTTTCCTGGGACTTTAACTGGAAATTCTTATAATGTAATGCCTTTCTGGAATTGCCTTAATCTTCAGCAAAACAAACAAACAAACAAACAAAAAAATATATATATATATATGTACACACACAAAATAAAAATACATTTTAGTCAAATGTTGAAAGGCAGAGTATTTAAATCAAACTTCAACCAAGCAAAGACTGAAGCTGAATATCTTTACCACAGAATAACTTCTGAGATGAGAGTACAGTTGACTCTTGAACAACATAGGGATTAGGGGTGCTGATCCTGCGTGCAGTCAAAGTTCCACATATAACTCCCTCCAAATTTAACTACTAATAACCTACTGTTGACTGGAAGTCTTACTAATGACAAACAGTTGATTAACACATATTCTGTATGTTATATGTATTGTTTACTGTATTCTTACAATAAGGTAAGCTAGAGAAAATAAAATGTTAAGAAAATCATAAGGAAAATACGTTTATAGTACTGTACTATATTTATCAATACTGTAAGTTTACATCATCTGTTTATAAGATGAATCATCTGTCAGTACCTATATCAATATTGTCTTATACGATACAAAACAGTGTAGATGTTATACATATTGCTAACGATGGACACCAAAAATGAAAAGATAAACATGGATTTTGTTTTCACATTATTTACAGGTATAACAATTAATTTAGGCACTGATAATAAAGTAGCAGCACTATGACTGCTTTATTGTAGCCTAGTGTAACCAATATGATTGCTTCATGGCAGCCTAGCCTATACACTAATGAGTGAATCATTATAAAAATTTGATGGCATTTAGTATTCTTAATACAATCATATTCATAATATAGTATTGAAAACATTGTTACATTAAAAAAAAACCTGTCATGATAGGCTAATACACAGTTTCTCCAATTATGAGAGAGAGAGAGAGAGAGAGGCATACTGTTCAGTAATGTAAATCTTTGAAAGCAAAGTTATAAAACAGTGAACACACTA
Organism: Platanista minor; assembly: GCA_004363435.1. NCBI lineage: Eukaryota > Metazoa > Chordata > Mammalia > Artiodactyla > Platanistidae > Platanista > Platanista minor. Next base: position 81,242 of record RJWK010000421.1, read on the forward strand.
TTAATTTTATATGAAATATCACTCATTTTATGCCTATGTAAGGATAGGCTATACATTGCAATACAAGTCTTGCATATCATGTTCTACACAATGATACTTAGGTGATAATAATGACATAAAACATCTTATACGGTTCTTGCCATACAGACAAGTTTATTGACTGTATGCATTATAATTAGTTATGATTCATTAAGGGGATCATCATAAAAGTTTTTATCTTCATGCTGAGTAGGCTGAGGAGGAAGAGGAGGGGCTGGTCTTGCTGCCTCAGGGGTGGCAGAGGCGGAAGAGGTAGACAGGGTGGAAAGAGAGGTAGGAGAGGCAGGCACGCTCCGTATGACTTTATAGAAACACATCCGTACTATATTTCACTGCCTTTGTTGTTTTTTCATTTCTCTAAAAATGTTTCCATATGGTACCAATCCTTCTTCCACCATTTCCTTTAGTTTCAGTGCCTGTATCATAGAAGAGTCCATGTCATAAAAGAAGTCAAAAGCAGTCCTGAATAATCAGAACCCTTCTGCCAGATTGTCTAATGCCAATTTGTTTTCTGGCACTGTTTCTTTTACGTCTTCTTCCTCATCACCTAGAACTGGTTTGGAAGCACTCATCTCCACCAAGTCATCCTCTGTTAACTCCTCTGGTGTGCTGCCTATTAGCTCTTGAATTTATCCAAGATCCATACCTTGAAACCTTTCACACACACCCACCCCTTTTTGCCATATCCACAATCTCTTTCATGATTTCCTTGATTGGGTCTGTTGTAAATCCTGTGAAGTCGTGCACAACCTCTGGACACAGTTTTTTTTCCAGCAGCTTGATAACTTGTTTACGGCTCCATAACTTTCACAGGTTTTTTTTTTTTTATAACAATGGCATCTTCAGTGATGCAATCCTTCCAGACTTTCATGATGTCCTCTCTACCGGGGTTCTCTTCCATAGCGTTTACAATCCTTTCCCTAGAGTACTGTGTGTCATAAGCCTTAAAGGTTCTTATGACCACCTGACCTAGAGGCTGAATTAGAGACATTGTGTTTGGAAGCAAGTAGATCACTTCAGTACCTTCAGTGTTGAACTCATGAGGTTCTAGGTGGCCAGGGGCATTGTCTAATGTCAAAAAAACAAACAAACAAAAAAAACTTTAAAAGGCAGTCCCTTACTGGCATGGTACTTCCTGACTTCAGGAACAAAGCATTGATGGATCCAATTCAGAAAAAAAGTGTTCTCCTCATCCAGGCCTTCTTGCACAATCAAAAGACTAGCAGCTGGTGTTTCTTTTCCCTTCAAGGCTCAGGGGTTAGCAGCTTTATATAAGGGCAGTCCTGACCATAAACCCTACTGCATTCACATGAAACAGTACAGTTAGCCTATCCCTTCCTGCCTGCCTTAAATCCTGGTACTCGTTTCTCTTCCTTACTAAATAAATGTCCTTTGTGGCATTTTTTTCTTCCAGAATAGGGTACTTTCGTCTGCATTAAAAACATGTTCAGGGAGATATTCTTTCTCAGTGATTTTCTTAATGGCATCTGGGAACTCGTCTTCTGCCTCTTGGTTGCAGAAGCTGCTTCTCTTGCTACCTTGACATTTTTTAAGCCAAACCTCTTTCTAAAATTATCAAACCACCCTTCGCTTGCATTAAATTCTCCAGCTTTAGACCCTTCACCTTCTTTTGCTTTAAGTTGCCATATAATGACTTCACTTTTTCTTGAATCATATTAGAGTCTATAGGTATGCCATTCTTATAGCATTCCTATACCCACATAAAAGCTAAGCTGCATTCTAAACAAGGTCCTTATGCTGGATTCATTTCTGTTGAAATGGCGGGCAGCTGTAGCTGTAGATCTCAATCTGTGGTACATATCAAGCAATTCAACTTCCTGTAACATCATGACTTTTCTCTGCTTCTTGGAAGCACTTTTAGCATCATTACTGGCACTTTGTATGGGTCCCACGGTATTAGTAGGTTTATGGTATTGCCCTAAACGTGATGAAAAATACATGAGAACTGCAAGAGATCACTTTTTACTGGGATACACAATTTTCTCCAGAGAGAAACTGCTCAGGCAGAGAAAATCAGCATCACGTGGCATTTAAGTGAATACCTGCAACATTTGAGCTCACCACAGTAGCAACAGGAGGTGGCTAAAATATTATTACAGTAGTACAGTGTGTACTACAGTAAATTTTATGCAGTTATAATATTTCATCTTTACATTTGTTTACATTTCTCAACTGCAAATGATGCCATGTATGGTCTGTAAGTGTGTGTGTGTAAATTTTAATAAACTTTAACTTTTTATAATAAATTTGTATTTTATGGCAGTAAATAATAGACTAGTATCTACATATATTTTATGTACTCATAACATAGCATTCTTATTTTTTTTGATATTTCTAGGCTAGATAGTTCATCTGTATTTTCAAATTGTCACAAAACTCCAAAATATTTTCCAATATATTCATTTTAAAAAATCAACATGTAAGTGGACCCACACAAACCCCTGTTGTTCAAGGATCTACTGTATATCTTAATTTATATTCAAAATTGTGAAATAATATTTGACTGTAGGCTATACTATACTGTTACCATTATAATACAATTGACTGTCCTAAAATATAACAGGTTAGATTTTTTAAAGTTTAGCACTAAAGAGAAAGGAAGAAAACCTCCGCACAATCACCAGCTAATGGCTTCTGCAGCCCCTAAACTGCACATTTGCAAGGCTAAGTCAAAGCTCATTTCCAACCATGGTGAGTAGAATAAGTGAAATATATCAGTCCTGCCTCTATTGTTTGCTGTTGCTGCTGATTATGTTAGCACTAAGTTCTTAAGAATTCTTCTCCTCTAGTATCTCCTCTTTACCTCCTGAACCAAATGTTGATGGTGATTATGCTGATTAATTTTGTGTATCGACTTGACTGGGCCATGGGGTCCCCAGATATTTGGTCAAGATTATTCTGGATGTTTCTGTGAGGGTATTTCTGGATACGGTTAATATTTAAATTGGAAGTCTGAGTAATGCAGATTGTCCCCCCTAAGGTGGGTGAGCCTCAAGTCAGTTGAAGGCCTGAAGAGAATAAAAAGGCTCAACGTCCCCCAGGTAACAACAAATTCCTTTTACTTGATTGCTTGCAAACCGGGACATCCACTTTCTTTCTGACTTTGAATCTGAACTGAAACATTGGCTGTTCCTGGGTCTCAAGCCTGCCAGTCTTTGAGCAGGAACAACACCATTGACTCTCCTGGTTCTCATGCCTTCAGGCTTGGACTGGAACTAAACTATCAGCTCTCCTAGGTCTACAACTTGCTGAGTCACCCTGCAGTCCTTGAGACTTTTCCACCTCCATTACCACAAGTCAATTCTTTATGATAAATCCATATATATGATATTTATGGGGGGGGGAATATATAGAGAGAAATAGAGAGATACAGATAGAGATATAGATACAGATCTCCTATTGGTTCTGTTTCTGGAGAACCCTAACTAACAGTGATGTTACAGTTTTACTGATGCATTGCCCAAAGGTTTGTGCACTGCTTGCAGAAGATGTAAACTATTTTCAGAAGCAAATTTAAGACCCTAGCTTATTTTTATTTCTAATATATTTGCAGGTCCTTAATGTTTCACACATTTGAGAAAACTTTGTCCTTAAATCCCAAACAGAAATATGTGGAAATGGAGGTATAAACTTGAGTTTCAAGATAATAAAACTGTCTCCAAATTTCCAACTGCAATTCAGTTTTCGTTGCACATATACCCATTTTACCTTTTTTCCTGGAGTAGAATAGAAGGATCAAACAAACATTATGTAACAAAATACCTGCCCTCACAAGAAATTTCAGCAAGTTTTGGTAAAATGAACTATTTTTTCCAAGGCCAGCACTGATTGTTCATATGTCTATCCTGGTATTAGTAAACCATTTAGTTCATAGCTATGTAAGTAATGTTAATTGCAAAGTACAGTATTAAAGCTATTTGTCTCAAGCAGTGTTTTTTTACATGTAATTGCAGTTATTCCAAATTATTTGAATATCATAAGGCAGTTCTGAAATTTCTTGCATATCATGCAGTTTGTCTATGACTGACGAATAATGATAAAGAGGCCCATTATCTCTCTCGATATGACCAGTAATTCTGGAGTATGTTCTGTGCTATGTTTTCTTTCTGAACATCCAACTGAAAAGTGTGCATTAATATGAGAGGCTTCCCATATCCTTCACAGTCCTCACCATGTGCACGTGCTATCAATAACACTTCTATGATGTTAAAATACATATGCAGTTACTCAGTTTCCCAAAAGCTAAGCCATATAGCAGATTTGTGCAGATACTGAGACAAGACTAAAACTAAGATTTAGTGGCACCCCAAAAGTCAGAAGAAAGGCTGGCCCATCCTATCTCCTGGATCTGGCAAAGAATAGCCACTTGCCAAAAGTAGTAAGCAATGACTTACTCCGATCTCTGGGTGGTGATCAGTGCTACTAGAGGTGACCCACAGCTAATGCCCAATGACAGTGCACCATAAGGACATTCCAGGGACTACATGGGCAAGAAAGAATCCACGACTATAATCCTTCCAGTTATACCCACAGGTTAAAGGACAGTTTCCTTTAATGAGAGAAGGCCCAATAGGTAACTGAGTTGCAGATCAGATTATCTTATTTACAAGGTGACTGACATGTGTTTCTACATACATCCGTAATGGACATATCACAACCTGGCAATAAAAGATGAGAATACTGATGATAACATCAAGGCTTCTTTTTTTAAAAAAAATCTCTTTAATTTTGGTTTATAAATGAAAGTGAACTCAACTTGATTAAAAAATGAAAATAGGAGTTAAAATGGCTACTTGTCATAATCATGTAGAAAAATGGCCTCTAAAAGTAAAATATCCCATTATCGAAGAAAGGTGAGCATTTCCCATGATGAAAAGTTTGCTCCCTTGTTTAATTTGGTTGTGACCAAAACTAATCTGGAATCAAACTCAGGACAGATAAATAATGAATCGCTGAGGGTTTTTTTAACCAACTGAACCATTTAGATAAGAAAAAAGGGCTTATCTTTTAAATGCTGCACTCATTTCAGACATTTTGCTTCACTGATTTTGGGAAGGAAGACTTTTATGAGCTTTGTGATAAGACTTTATACAAAAATGTTACAATATGCATTTGCTTTACTATGAGAACAGCTCTTGTATCATTGAAAGAGGACCATAAGTCACAATTACCATTCCTTTCTACATGCCAAGTTTTCTGCGTTAAGTCTACTTGGCCAAATAGATCACTAATTCTATCAGAGTCAACAGCTGAAGTTGAGTGTGGGTAAATTTAACTTCTCCTGGGTCATTACAAAATTCTCACCTATTAATATGTTTATTGAATTTTGCTTATTACTCAAATATATGTTCAATGGAGAAAGTTTAGAAAATATGGATATATAAATAGAAAAAAACAGGCACAAATATGATAAATTCTACCAAAAATAATCATGAATAAGTAGGTTTATAAAACTACATTGATGAATCACCAAAACGTTGTTACACAGAAGGTAGACACGAAAAAGTCCATATAGTATGACTCCATTTTTTTGAAGCTCAAATAAGTAAAAATCACCTATTATAATAAAAATAATCACAGTGGCTGCATATAGGGATGTTGACTGGAGGAAGGCACAGGGGAAATTTCTGAAGTAATGAAAATGGAAATATTCTGTATCTTTATAAGATGTGGGCTACATGGTTCTATGCATTTGTAAATCTTATCAAATTTCATACTTCAGATCTGTGCAATGCATTACATGTGAGTTATATTTTAATTGAAAACAGGATACTGGGGCTTCCCTGGTGGCGCAGTGGTTGAGAGTCCGCCTGCCGATGCAGGGGACGCGGGTTCGTGCCCCGGTCTGGGAGGATCCCACATTCCGCGCAGAGCGGCTGGGTCCGTGAGCCATAGCCGCTCAGCCTGAGCGTCCGGAGCCTGTGCTCCGCAACGGGAGAGGCCACAACAGTGAGAGGCCCGCATACCGGAAAAAAACAAAAAAACAAAAAAACAACATGATACTGTTATGGATTTTCCAGGAGGGCTAAATGATTTGCATCATTGTACTTTGTTGTCATGTTATTTATAAACTTTTTAAAAAGCTTACCTTAAAATTATACATAGAAAAGCTTTATCAGAATACTGTTAGTTTGTTTTAAAAGTGAACTTTAGGACCATTAGCCATTTCTTTGGAAGTTGGACACAACAGTGTTATTAGAAGAGCTTTAAACAGTCCCACCATCAGCCTGTCTAAACAAGTTATCTTGAAGTTATTTGAATCTAGCAGAATAACTATTTCTTGCCTTATTATAATTAATTAGGGCATGTGAGCCAATTTGAATGAGCCAAGTTCACATAGAGTCCATTTACATTTAAATATTTGCTAAATCTCAATTTAATTTCTAGCAGTATTAGTATCAATTAACCATTTATAAAATTCTTTCACACCTGTTATCTTACTTAGTGCTCTCAACAACTCCATATGGCATGTACTTTCAGCCCCACTGAACTGACCTGACATGAAAATGGGCAGTCAGTGAGGTTAAACGATTTTTCCAAGAAAATGTTTAGCTATCAAATATCAGAGTCAAGATTCAAAATGAGATCTTCTGTTTCCATGCTTAGTGCTCCACCCACCACACTGGATCTGACTATTGGATGAAAACAAGGTTATTTCTCGACAAATTCATAAAAGCAAGAAGAGAAATGGGAAACTCTCTGCTGCTGAAGGGTTAAGATTGTCTGTGATTTAAGACATGGCAACTAACAAAATATTTGAAAAATCCTTATGACTTTAACAAAAAATCTATAGAAAATAAAATTAAGCCTCAAAAAAAAGATAACACTAACATTTTGGACTTTTTCTAATTTCTTTGCTTTACTTAACCAAAGAATATTTTTATAAAAATTATTTTATTGTATAACTTTTTTCCTATCTTGCTAGTTTAAATTAGCTACATATGGTGTACTCATTTCCATTGTATTAACTATTCATTTACAAAAGTATTTTAAGAACTACATAGCATTCTACTGTATGGGTATGCTATAAAAATGTTTAACCATGGAATTATATATTTGTAATTTGATGATGGATGTTAAAAAAAAAGTACAATGATGATTCAAATTGCATCTTTGAGGCACATGACCATTTCACTTCTAATTACTGAAAGCCATAAAATTGGTAGAGAGATTTTAAGTTATCCACCAAAGTCCATTCTCCTCTTCTTCCTGGAAACCAGGAAGTTGGGTACCAGCTACATTCCACAATTCCCCTTGCTTCTAAGTATGAAATGTAACCAGGCCTTGACTTTAAAACACTGCACATGTACTTCTCTGCATTCGTCTCTTCCCAACCACATCCCATCCCACATATGTCTCAACTGAAACCAAGAATTCATAGCAACCCAACTTTAATCAAACAGATGACGACATACCCTAGAATAGCACATGGACTTGAAAGGAACCTGATTCCCTGAATGACTGAGTGGAATATAACTTCCCCACACCATCCCAGGACAACTGTGAAGGAAAGAAAATAGTGTACAGTGGTCCCAGGTATCTGCAGGTTCTGCATCTTCAGATTCAACCAACCACAGATTACATAATTATGTTTACAATCTGTGGTTTATTGAATATGTGGATGAGGAACCATGGATACTGAGGGCCAATTATGAGACTTGAGCAACCACAGTTTTTGGTATACCGAGGTACAACTATTTGTTCTTTAATAGTAACTTTTTATTGGCTCTCTTTGTTACAGTAGTAGTTACACCTAATTCACCTTCTATTTGTCCAATGGTGGTTTATCTACAGTAAATAGTAATCCCAATTTAGCTTGGTCTGTAATTCATTGCATATTGGAACTTCCTCTTCTAAAGTCTTTAGATCTATGTGATTCAGAAGCAACTCAATCATAATTTCCATTTCTGAATCTCTGGCAATAATATGGAATAAGCAACATTCCTTTTGCCACAAATAAGGAAGGTTCTCAATGTTACCTGCTTCCACTAGAGTTTACTGACATTTGACAAAACAAGGCAATACCCACCCTCACCTCAACAAGAAGCTCACTAGCCCTGTCACTGATATCAATTTGCTATTCATATAATAATAGTATACATGTGCAAAGAAACCTTGGAAATCAAGTTAAGGGCCTTCTTTTCACAAATACAGAAACAGGTATTCAGAGAGGTTAGGAAGCTTGCCAACAGCACACAGATGTAGATGTCATCAAAATACCAGAATTAGAACTCAAATCCTGATCTAAATCAAGAATACATTCCACTGCTCTAGAATACAAAAGCATAAAGAAAAATTATTTTCAAAATGTTCTGACTTTGAATATCCAGCCGCGTTTCCCTTTTCCTCAATGTTACCCTTCTTTAAAGACAAATATACTGCAGTCCAGTGAATACAGTCGAATCAGTTCTTCCAGGCTGAGTGATAACCATTCATTCATTGATCAATTATTACACAACCACCATGAGGTTAACACTAGTGAGTCAGACAGAATTCCTGTCTAAGGAAGCATACATCTGGAAAGCAAGAAATTATAATACAACATTCTGAGTGTTAAGAGCTATGTAGGATGAGGGAAATACAAAATGTTTATGGATTTATAATCACAAACTCTAACTCAGTCTTGAAGGTCTTGGAAGGCTTCCTGGAAGGGGTGCCATGAAGTTGATTCCTAACAATGTATAGATGATAGACAGATAAAGAGGGAAGAATGGAAGCACCACATATAATGGAACTCCAGATGAATCCAATTTAACAGCTGTGCCCATCTCCTTCAAATCCATTACCTTCTTACCCTCCCCATATTCTTTTTCTCATATTCCAATTTCTGTTCCAAGTGGTGAGACAATACTAGGCATAACCATGAAAAAACTGTAAAGCCCCTACAACACCACAGACTTAAATTTAAATTAAAATTGTTGGAAATAACTTCATTTTACTGCCAATTTACAATTCTTCTTTACCATCACATTCATATTCTCTGCAAAACTGAAATACATGATGCTGAAAATACTCAGGTTTTTCATGCACGAAGAACTATGATTTTGAAACTTTTCTCTGTAGTTCCTTAAAAGCTTGATAAAGCCTGTAATCATCTGTCTGGATGGAGGTGGTAAATGGGCCTGCACTGGGGTCTCTGGGTCACGTAATCATCTGCTTCCAGTCTCTAGAGTTTAACAAGGAATGTTCCCGATTGATAGCATGGGTGCAAATTATTTCACATAACACTAGCCTTCCCCAAAAACCTCTTAGTTATAGATGTGGAGGTTTGTTGCATTTTATTAAATATTTAAATAACTATGAAAATGATTTATGCTCCATGTTTGATAATAATAGATTTAAATATCTGTTAAAACATTACCAATAAAACTTTTCAAACAGTTAAATATAAGCAAGGAAATATGAAAGATGCAATCTGTATGAACCAAACATTCCCAGTTTTGTGAGAAACAGTACAATTAAAGAGCAGGATATTTAAAAGATTTCTTAAGAATTAAATGCTCCATTTTACAAATAGTAAAAGGTCAATAATGGTGCTGTTTCCATCACTGTTGTAAAGTGAAAGCTGTGTTCTACTGCTCTCAAGAGAAAGTGAATGTTCTCCAGTGGGTTCTGCTATCCTCTCTTCTGCCTCCAATTGATTAACTATCCCATGGTTTGAAAAAATTAGTAGTTACACAGGTTTAAGCATAGAAAGTTGGAAAAACAGCAGTAAGCCACCACCTTCACACTCAGTGTTCTTATATAATGCCATATAATATTTACATAAAATGAAGTTCTTTATTCACTTTTATATGTAATAAGACAAATCAGAGAGGAAAAAAACTTAGTTTGAAAAGGTGGACTGCATAATGTCTCACCTTGACTGTAATAATTGCTTTGATCCAGTCCATCAGAGATGTCTCTCAATTGTTTTAAGTATCAACTTCAAGAGTTCAAACATTAATAAAATGTTCCTTCTATAAGATAAATGTATTCCCTCAACCACACCTCACCTTACTAAGTCTCTCAATTTTATCTAGTGTTTTAGATCCAAACAAATGCCATTTCCATGAGCACATTCCCCAATAATTTGAGAAATTCATCTCCTAGTCACCTCCTATGGAACTTCCTTATTCATTCTAAGGCAGTGGTTCTGCTTCTTGAGTCAAATTTGATGAGCTCAATAACAAACCAACCCAAAAAAAAGCACATCTTTTGCTCTAATGACTACGTCCTGAAAAAGCTAAAATATCCCATCCAGAGTGTTATGTACTGGTTGATTACTAAGTACCCCTTTCAAATACACCATTTGAACAAGACTTCAATTGCATAAGTTGCCCTTTGGGAGCTGTACAATTTATTGTCGGGCTTAGTGTGGCATTGTTCACATACTTTCCTTCTGTCGACATCAACCAGATGACTACACACCTGTTCCAGTGTCCCAGATGGTTAGGGTCCTTGTGGGTATTCTCACTCCTATCAACCAGGTAGTCCAGTAAGTCCTGTCTTATTCTGATTACCCGATATCGACCCTCCTTCTCTGACTTAACCCACCTTTTAGTCCAAATTCAACTGCACTAATCATTTCACACACCTGATTTGACTTTCATTAGTCTCAGAGCACCCAGATTGAGCTCAGCTGTGTACCCCTGTCTGGTGCCATCTTGTGCATCTGATATTGCTTTGGGATGTTGACACCTTTTTGCCTGTTAACATGGAGGTGAGCAGATCCCCCTGCTGGCTCAGGCTGGACATGTAGAATTAGCAAGAAAAAAACTTATGTCAAGCCACTGAGATATTTGGAGTGGTTTCTTACTTCAGCATAACATTGCCAATTCTGTCTAATATAGGAATTAAAAGAAGTGTAAAGGATAGATTTAAACACTCTTGTATATCTAACAGTATCTGTAATTAGTTACAACTAAGTGGGTCCTTTTAGAATAAAGCAGTGAGCCAAAAATCAGTCTCCATCTACTTAAATAGAAATTGATTGACATTTTCTCATTTCAACTGAAAAAAAAATGGTAGTGTTTAGACTCCAAACTTTCATCATTTCTTCTAAATTAATAGTATAAGAAATAGTATTTTTATTCCATAATATCTGTAAAGACTGCAACTCTACAAGCAAAGGAACAACACTCAGTTTAGGGCTCTAGTCACACATTTGATATTAAACTAGCTATAAATTAATCTGCAGATTCATAATCTACAGATTTACAGATTATAATTTGATACAGTTTATGGAATTATTGGAAATCTGTCTCTGAATACTAAAAATATTCTCAATGTTCTTATTAATAAAATGCTAAAATATATTATTCATTTGTATTAAACAATGAAAAAATCTCATGATCAAACCACCCAATGATCAAACTCTTTAGAGCAACATGTTATCTTTGACTAAATACTGCAACCTGAAAATATCTACCAAAGGGTATTTAGTCAAAACATGTACCCATAGCTTGTTAGAGGTGTTAAAAAAGATCAATTTTGGAACTATCACCTTTTGACTATGTGGGACATGATTAAGCAAATGAAAAGAAAGGTACTTGCAGCTGGAAAAGCTTAACAAAATTCATTAATGCTCATAATGGGAACATATTTTTCCACTTTGATTTAAATTGTTTGCATCCTTCTATTTATAGTCCTTTAGTGTCTTCAGACAGAGAGAATAGACTCATGGTTGCCAAGGCGGGGTGGAGGTGGTGGAGGGATGGATTGGGAGTTTGGGATTAGCAGATGCAAACTATTTTATATAGTTTGGATGAACACCTACATCCTACTGTAGAGCACAGGGAACTATATTCAGTATTCTGTGATAAACCATAATGGAAAAGAATATGAAAAAGAATACATATGTGTGTATAACTGAATCACTTTACTGTATACCAGAAACTAACACATCTTAAATCAACTATACTTCAATAAAAAAATAAATTTAAAAAATAAATACTACTTTAGTGTCTTGCTCTTCTTTCTTTTCTATTTCATTTTCCTCTGTTCAACTTAGTCATCACAGAATTTCACTGGATTTTTATAGTCTGATATTTCTTCTAATGATGCAATATTTTTGCATTTCTCAGGATTTCTATGCAAATTTCCACCATTTTTACAATTGTAAAAAAAAAAAAAAAAAACCAGTGGGAGAGGTTGTGCTTCTGCAGAGGTAAAGGGCATATTAGAACTCTATTTTCCAGTGAATTTCACTGTGAAGCTAAAACTGCTCTAAGAAATAAAGTTTCTTTTTTTTTGAATCAGCCCAAGTCCCATAAGGACAGACGCACCATACGAGGGCAAAGGGCTACCACCGTTCAAACCTCATCAATGTCGCATTGCGGGGTGGGGGGTGGGTGCAGAGCGGAGCGTTGGCCTCAGGAAGGCGGCCTGGTGGGCAAAGGTGGGCAGATTACCCAACAAGCCTAGAGAGCAAGACGACCGGCGCAGATGCACAGGAGCGAAATGCTCATGCACGTACCTTGCTAACTCGGCATCCAGGCTCCCGGGATCCGTCTCTGAGCCCGGACCATGTAGAGATAGGGCACAAGCGGAGATTTCTTGGGGGACAGATCGGGCTACCAGGGTCCTTCCCGCTCCTAAACAGAGTTGCTAATTCCCCTGAAGCCAGTGCTCAGGGGAACTCCTTACCCTCGTCCTCAGCCGTGCAGGGGAGTCCACTGATGAGAGACACCTGGGAGACCTGGGTCCCGCAGACGGCCTGTATATCTTCCCAGAACAGAGCCAAATTGGTCTGGCTCTAACGACGTTCACTGTCCTGTATCAGGCGTGCTGTCCGGGGAATCGCTGGCCCAGGAAGATGGCCTGCTGGGCGTGGGCAGCCCATGTCCATGCAGAGCTAAAGGTCCTGGTGCCTAAGGTTTGGTGAGCAGAGCGAACTCCACTGGCACGTGTTGTGTCACTCTGCTTCCAGGCTCCTTGGGAAGAGTCCCAGGTCCAGGCGTGTAGGGATAGGCTGGGCCACAGGTGGGGACTTTTGGGGGACACACCGGCTGTGTCTGTCCAACACACTCCAGGACAGAGTTGCTAATTCCCCTCGAGCCAGAATTCGCAGGATTTCTGAAGCCATTAGAGGCCTGACCAGGGCTGCAAGAGGTGGGAGACAGCTGCGAATCAAGATTGTCACAGACAGGCCCCAAGTCCCATAAGGACAGCAGGGCCACATGCGGTCTGACGGCTGCTGCAGCCCGCTGCAGGGAACTGCTGGCCCAGAGACACTGCTTGGTGGGTGCTGCCAGGCCCTACCTAACAGGCGCACAGATCCTTAAAACTGAGGCTGGTGCATGGACGCCAAAGATGCTGCGCATGCGCAAATGACGCTGACTCAGCCTCACGGCTTCCTGGGATAGTTCCCCGTGTGCTGGCCAGGTAGGAATAAACTGGCCACAGGTGAGGGCTTCTCGGAAACACATCGGGCTGGCAGGGTGCATCCGGCTCCTAAACAGAGTGGCTAATTCTCCTGAAGCCAGATCTCCTGTGCTGCTGCCCTCTCAGTCAGTCCTGGGAGTCCAATAATGAGAGACACCTGGGAGATACCCACACAGAGGGCCTGTGTATCTTCCCAGAACAGGACCTTACGTGGTCTGGCTGAAACGGCTTCCCTGTTCCAGAGGAAAAATAAAGAAGAAAGGAGAGAGAGAAAGAAAGAAAAACAAATCACCAGTATTCTACAGGCCACTTGTATTTTTATTGTGTTAGGATAATGCAGACACCTCTATGTAACCGAGCAGGACCCTATGGGGCCTGCCCAGAGCAGGACTCCTCTCCTTGCCCTCCCCCTGCCAACCATGTCCTCCACTACCTTTTGTCTGTAGAAAAATTTAGTCAACGAATCAATTTAATCAGAGAAGTGAGCAAATGCAGAAAGGAAAAGTCAAGCAAGACAAATGAGTAATAGTTTAGCCTTTAAACAAAGTCAAGGACATTTAGTTCCTCCTCAAGGGCTATAGGTAATATTCTGAGTCATGTCCTTTGAGCTGTTTTGCAGGTACTGAAACCCCCACCAGGTGGAAGAAGTTAACTTCCTCCAAATGAGGTTGCCCATAAGCACGGAGACCCCAGACTGGCTGGAACCAGAAGCTTGATGATGTTGATTCCTGATTACCTCACCACCAACCAATCAGAAGAATGTCCATGAACTGATCCCATACCCCACAACTCCCGTCCCTCAACCTGTCTTTAAAAGCCTTTCCATGAAAGCCTTCGGGGAGTTCGGGTCTTTTAAGCACTGGCTGCCCTGGACTCCTTGCTTGGTGCCCTGCAATAAATGCTGCACTTTCATTCCCCACAACCCTGTGTCAGTAGGTTGGCCTCACTGCGCGCAGGCAAACAGACCCAAGTTTGCTTTGGTAACACCTAGAGGGCCATGGCTACTAAAACAAGGATGGATATAGCATGGGCAATAATATTCAAAACCATAGTTATGATTTACTATGGTTTTTAATTTTTTTTCAAGGGGTGGGGGTAATGACCCTAAAGGTAGGCATGATTATTTTCTTCACTTAATAATATTGAGCAGTGTTAGTGAAGCCATTTGCAGCAACATGGATGGACCTAGAGATTATCATACTAAGTGAAGTAAGCCAGATAGAGAAAGACAAATATCATATGTTGTCACTTATATGTGGAATCTAAAAAATGATACAAATGAACTTATTTACAAAACAGAAAGAGACTCACAGACATAGAAAACAAACTTATGGTCACCAAAGGGGAAAGAGGGTGGGGGGAGGGATAAATTAGGAAGTTGGGATTAACATATACACATCTATATATAAAATAAATAACCAACAAGGACCTACTGTGTAGCACAGTGAACTATACTCAATATTTTTAATAATATGTAAGAGAAAATAATCTGAAAAGGAATATATATATATAAAACACAACTATATATATTTATATATAGAAAACTGAATCACTGTACTGTATACCTGAAAATAACACAATATTGTAAATCAACTAGACTTCAATTTAAAAAACCTTAAAAATAATGTTTCCTCAAAATTAGAGTATCTAGACAAAATTTTACAAATGAAAAACAGATCAAGGATAAGGGTGGAGTGAAGTGGTAGAGGGGAAGGGATGGTGTTTTAAAATGTCCACCTAAGGCATACATGTGGTGAGGGAATTCTCCTGTTACCTTGATTCTGTATTGGAATGGTAGTGGTGGTTACATGAACCTACATATTTAATACAATTTTATCAAAGTAAAGACACACACATAAATGAGTACAAGTAAAACTGGGGAAATCCGAATAAGATCAGTGGATTGAATCAATCTCAATACCCTAATTGTGCTGTCATTTTATAAATCGTTGCTATTGGGAAAAACGGAGAAAAGGGTATACAGGCTTTATCTGTATTATTTCTTACATCTGCATGTGGATCTACAATTATTTCTATAATATTTCAATTAAAGTTATATTATTTTTAAAATCTCATATTAGAGTTAATTTATGATCCATTTTAAGATTACTTGAATGTAAAAATATAGAAGTTAAATTATTTTTGATAATTATACCTAGTCATTATAATCTTTAGGTCATAAATCAGACACCTAACAGCAGCTTAGACAAACAAGTATGGCTTTGCCTGTTCTGAACAAAGAATATTCAAATCTATGAAAAAATAACAATCTCAAATATTAAAACTAATTGCATTTTTAAAAGATAATATTTCAACTAGACATACTGTTTATTTTTAAAGATAACAAATTTGATATTCTATTTGATATTTTATACTATTAAGTTATCAATGTTTATGATGAACAAAAGGCAAAATTGGGCCTAACCATAACCATTTGCCAAAGTTTCTTTTATACTTTCATTAGAGACCAATAACTAAACCAATTGTAACTTCTAAGAATTTCTTGAGTCTTCACATTTAATTTTTCTGAAAACATAAAAACCACAGATTCTAAAATGATTCTGACATTTTTCAGTCTCTTTTAACCGGTTACTGTATTTTATCTTAGCAACTTGGAGAGCTTCTGATTCTTGATCATGCTAATCTAGCTCTCTGAAGATGACTTTTTAAAGTTATTTATAAAGCTCACTCTTTTGTTAAAAAAAGAAAGTGGTAGCGTTTGTCTTTTTGGTCCTTAAAAAGAGAGTGATGGGAGGGTAACTGGAAGGTTAATTATGATGAAGCTTAATCTGTAAGCAACAAGTGTAATTATTGTTTTTCATAAAATTAAAATCTTGTATTTTGGAACTGTGCTCATAAAAGCTCATAAAGCTCTAGAGATTGGGATTGTTGACACTGTGAGCTCTTCATTTAATTCTAGCCAATATAACTATATATGAATGTTTCCTAGAATAAGACTAGAAATGTTTTACCCTAGCTTCTGTTTTTATTAAAGCTCAAGGCCAGGGATATTTAGCTAATTATCTCACAAGATCACAACCTGTGGGGGCTTACGTGGTGGCGCAGTGGTTGAGAGTTCGCCTGCTGATGCAGGGGACACGGGTTCGTGCCCCGGTCTGGGAAGATCCCACATTCCGCGGAGCAGCTGGGCCCATGAGCCACGGCTGCTGAGCCTGCGCATCCAGAGCCTGTGCTCCGCAACGGGAGAGGCCACAACAGTGAGAGGCCCGCGTACCACAAAAAAAAAAAAAAAAAAGATCACAACCTGTGGGCTTAAAATATAAAATCAAGCTCACAATCACACTACAAGTTATTTTATGAATAATTCTGTGTCTCAGGTCAGTATGTTGGCAACCATTGTTAGAGTTACTGAGTTCATTACAAATTCACATTACAATGTTAATGTTATATAATATGCAATATTAACATTTTCCTCGACAGTATTCTTGCGTTCCTAAACTCCAAACCTGAGAAAACTCTCAGAAAGATTTGAATGACGATAGACTCAAAGTCATAAAGTCCTGTCCATGAAATGTTACTTCCTTATGGATCCGGCAACAAATTATTAGGGCCTTTAAAAAAAATCAAACAAACTAAAACACAACAAATTTTTTTAAAAAGCAGGATTCTGGTGAATTAAGGGTTTTGTTTGTTTTATTTTGTGATAGCTGCATGTTAAGATTTTAATCACCTGCACCATCTATATGGGCTGTGACGAAATTGTAAAACACCATGGAAACATTTAAGTTTTAAAGCCCTTAGAACAAAATAAGGGGCTATTTTTAGATGCCTAAATTGCCTTTGGAAAGGGAAGGAGTGGCTCTTAATAAATTTAATTATTATTTGGGGCTAAAGGAAGGAATCATATCATAAAGCTTACAGAGTTCCAAATCTCGATTTGCTATCTCTTCATAAACTCTTTCCATTTGTTTCTTATTCCCTACATCTCAGATTGATCACAAAAACAACTAAATGTTCCATTTTTTACTTTAGCATCAATTGATAAGCAGGTTTAGAAGCTTCATACCCCTACGACAACCCCAAAGAGTTTCTTAAAGTATTTTTCATCTAGACTATTCTCTCCCTTGAATTTTTGATGCCAGACATTATGATAGCGAGAGATGGAAAATTTCATTACACATGATGATGTAATATGTAATATTAACACATTTATAATTGTATAGGTTCTTTCAACATGCTGAAAATTCCTTTTTGATCCCTATATTTTAAATTTACAAATGTACACTGATTATCTTTACATACATGACATAAATACATGTTTGCATAAGTTTTTAATGTGATTAAAATTTTAAAACTTTATTCTATGCACTTTGTTTGTTTGTTTGAGTTTTCCCACACCCCTTTAACACTCCCCTCTTCTCCTCAGGGTCAACCAAGTAAATTCGTATTCATGCTTCCATATATTTCTTTATACTTATAAAATGTTATTCATCTATCTGTTTATCTATCTAACATACATCATGAAAAGATCTAAACTACAGTGAGTTTAGAGAACAGTCCTCATCTCATACAGATACAAAATTAAAAAAATAGAAAAAAATTTTCCTTGTGATGAGAACTCTTAGAATTTACTCTCTTAACAACTTTCATATGTAACATAGAGCCGGGTTAATTATATTTACCGTGTATTTAAGCATTATATCCCTAGTGCTTATTTGTTTTGTAACTGGAAGTTTGTACCTTTTGACTCCCTTCCTCCAATTTCCCCTCCCCCACCCCCCGCCTCTGATAGCCACAAACCTGACCTCTTTTTCTCTGTTTGTTTATGTGTTTGTTTGTTTTTGAAGTATGATTGACCTACAACATTTTGTTAGTTCCTTGTATACAGTATAGTGATTTGATATTTCTATACATTTCAAAATGATCATCATGATAAGTCTAGTTAGCAACTGTCACCATACAAAAATATTACATAATTATTGACCTACTCCCCACACTGTGTATTTCATACCCATGATTCATTTATTTTATAACTGAAAGTTCATACCTCTTCGTCTCCCTCACCTATTTCTCTCTACCCCCACCAGCAATCACCTGTTTATTCTCTGTATCTATGACTCTGTTTCTGTTTAGTTATGTTTGTTCATTTGTTTCATTTTTTAGATTCCACATATGACTGAAGTCATACAGTATTTGTCTGACATTTCAGTTAGCATAATACTTTCCATGTCCATCCATGTTGTTGCAAATGGCAAAATTTCATTCCTTTTTATGGCAGAGAAATAGTCTTGTATATACATATATATATTTTATATTTTCAAATAAAAGGGGAAAGATAATTTAGCCCAACAAATATGGTCAGTTTATATTTTGCATGTTTTTCAAATTATTTATTCAGATTTTATAATATTAGGCAGTGAGTTCATTGACAATTATAAAGAAGAAGAATGCAGCAAATACTGCAAATTTTTGTATGAATTACAAAAGACTGGAAAATGATGTAAACAAAATTACATCACACGTGGCTGACAAAAGATACTGGTTTAATAGACTACTCAAAAGGTAATAGGCAAATTGTTTTTAAAGAGATTTATTTTTAAAATTTAGATTACTATAAGTATTGCTGTCTCGTGGGATGAGTTTGTGTACATTCACTGATTGTCAGAGAAGAAATAACGATGCAATACGTTTACATAACCCCTCAAAGCATTTTCACATATTCTTTGAGTCTGATGTTTATAATAACACTGTTAAGTAGGTAAGATCAGTATTTTTAATCCCTGTTTCCGGCTGAGGAAACTAAACTGCACAATAGTTACTTCCCTATACTTTCAATGAAAGTAGCCACATAGAATTTAAATTCAGTTTTTTACCCACTATCCATTTTTTTCCTATCATGTGTCTTCTCTTAGAGGGTATTATGATCGTGAATGAAGTGTTTTCACTTTGCTTTTCCCATCTCTACCACATAACACATAAGTTTAATACTAAATGGTTTCTTTCCTAAACTTTCTCTATCACTAGCAATCCTACAGTTGTATTTTGCTGAAGATATTTTTACAAGATTTACCTATCCTCTTCTTTTCAGGTGAAGAATTGGAGATGATATGTCAGTGCAAGTATTTGAGGTCAACTATAATCATCCCAATATGTACAGCTATTATCTGATTTTTAAAACTAATTATTCTGTCACAGAAATTTCTGTAACCCACATCTTTGGGTTCCTATTGTGAGTTCAAAATTTTATATAAGTGCTTGTGCATTAGACAGCTCAGTTGTCATTAAAATGGAAGATTCCTATTTTGAGTTTATGAAGGTCATTGCCATGTGGGGAAAGAAATGCACATTTTGATGAATTTCTGGCACACAATAAAAGAAAAAAATGTTTAAGCTGTCAGAGTTGATTGTTCAGTTTTGGTATAGCAATAAATATGTTTTGGTGAGATAACAACCTGTGAAATAAAAGAGTAATGAGCAGGCTTCAAAAAAACAAACTTTTCAATAAGGGAATTACTTCTAGAGTAATATGTATCAGGTATGCCTATATTTCTTTGGCGTCAAATTTTCTGGACCACTTTTCTCCTTTTATCTCTAAAGGAAACATCCAGTCATGTGTGATATTTGCCTACAGACAAAAATAGGTATTTTTCAATATGGATTTCCTGTCGGAAGCAGTCAGCAGCCTGTCAGGTAAATCTGTGTCTGTCCATTGAAACAAATGCTGGAGATTACTAATTGCAGGAGCATGAAATGACCAGGTAGGAGGAGAAGCGTCCAAAAGCAAAAGTTGGAAACAATAGGAAAATAAGCCAATTTCAAATTTTCACTTTGCTTTGTAAGATAAGAATGTTGAGGCAAAAATATTTACTATAATGGACTAATAACTTAAAGGAGACTATTTGAAATATTAATAGCTTTCTAGTCAATGATTTAATTTATTCAAAAATTGTTTGTTGAACAACTGTAAACCTGACAAGGTATATAGGAGGACATAAAAGGTAACACAAGCAGGGTCTTCCCTGGTGGTGCAGTGGTTGAGAGTCCACCTGCCGATGCAGGGGACACGGGTTCTTGCCCCGGTCCGGGAAGATCCCATATGTCGCGGAGCAGCTGGGCCCGTGAGCCATGGCCGCTGAGCCTGTGCGTCCGGAGCCTGTGCTCCGCAGCAGGAGAAGCCACAACAGTGAGAGGCCTGCGTACCGAAAAAAAAAAAAAAAAACACAAGCCAAAGTGATAAGTGCCAGTGATAATAATTGTCCAAACAGTAAATATAATTCAAGGTAGGTATTGCTTTGAGTATCGAACAAACTTTAGTTCAACTCATTAGTGACTTTGGTTAATTAATTTAATTCTTATTGACAAATAATTAACATACTGAAACTACATATATTTAAAGTGCACAATTTAATAAGTGTTAATAAATGTTAATACCCATGAAACCATCATTACAATAAAGATAATGAAAATATCATCACCCCAAAAAGTTTCCTTATGCTCCATGGTAATCCCTCCTACCCAATGCTTCGTGTCCCCTCACCACCCATCTTGTGCCCAAGCAGCAACATCTGCTTTCTTTCACTATAGATAAGTTTGCATTTTCTAGAATTTTACATAAATGCAGTCATACAATATGAACTTTTTTTCCTGACCTCTTTCACCCACATAATTTTTGAGATTCATCTACACTGTTCCCTATATCAATTGTTAATCCCTTTCAATTGTATGTATATTATTATTCCATTGTATATATATTTTTATATGTTTCTTTATGGGTAGACAAATCGTCTAGCTTGTGGCTGACAATATAAAAATATCTTTTTTCTCCTTTTCTCACACAAACTTCAGATTCCTTAACCAACCTCCAAGAAGAGTTAACAAGTAGAATAATGTTTGAAATTTGTGCAATCTCCATTGTATATGAATAAACTACAATTTCATTTATATACTAATTGTCTTAAGTGTAATTTGCTTGAATCCTTTTCATAGAACCTGATATCTTTCCAGATTCTTCACAATAGTCAAACTGGGATGCATGCCATGATTTTATAAGGCTCTATCTAAATATTTCTGAATCATTTAAAATTGGTTAGTTTTTTTCAGTGGTTGCTTGCAAATTCCAGTGGCTCTTGTGGTCAGGAAGGCAGTGTAAATGAGGAAAGCATATTGGGAAGTCCACCAGTTAAGTCTGTAAGTAGCTGTCATGCAAAACTACGGGCCAATTATTTTTCAAGAGAAATTCAATGTCAGGTTTTTATGGGGAAACTTCAGATCACTACATAAGAGCTAGAAATTTAAACAAAACAGTCATATATATGTGTGTGTGTATTACAGTTTGGTAATTGAAATATACATATGAAATATATGTACATAATATATGTATTTTTTTAACATCTTTATTGGAGTATAACTGTTTTACAATGGTGTTAGTTTCTGCTTTACAAAAAAGTGAATCAATTATACATATACATATGTTCCCATATCTCCTCGCTCTTGCGTTTCCCTCGCTCCCACCCTCCTTATCCCACCCATCCAGGTGGTCACAAAGCACCGAGCTGATCTCCCTGTGCTATGTGGCTGCTTCCCACCAGCTATCCACTTCACGTTTGGTAGTGTATATATGTCCATGCCACTCTCTCACTTTATCACAGCTTACGCCTCCCGAGCCTCCCCATATCCTCAAGTCCATTCTCTACTAGGTCTGTGTCTTTATTCCCACCTTGCCCCTAGGTTCTTCAGGACATTTCTTTTTTTTCTTAGATTCAATATATATGTGTTAGCATACGGTATTTGTCTTTCTCTTTCTGACTTACTTCACTCTGTATGACAGACTCTAGGTCCGTCCACCTCACTACAAATAACTCCATTTCGTTTCTTTTTATGGCTAATATTCCACTGTATATATGTGCCACATCTTCTTTATCCATTTATCCGATGATGCACACTTAGGTTGTTTCCATCTCCTGGCTATTGTAAATAGAGCTGCAATGAACATTTTGGTACATGACTCTTTGTGAATTATGGTTTTCTCAGGGTATATGCCCAGTAGTGGGATTGCTGGGTCATATGGTAGTTCTATTTGTAGTTTTTTAAGGAACCTCCATATTGTTCTCCATAGTGGCTGTACCAATTCACATTCCCACCAGCACTGCAAGAGTGTTCCCTTTTCTCCTCACCCTCTCCAGCATTAATTGTTTCTAGATTTTTTGATGATGGCCATTCTGACCACTGTGAGATGATATCTCATTGTAATTTTGATTTGCATTTCTCTAATGATTAATGATGTTGAGCATTCTTTCATGTGTTTGTTGGCAGTTTGTATATCTTCTTTGGATAAATGTCTATTTAGGTCTTCTGCCCAGTTTTGGATTGGGTTGTTTGTTTGTTTGTTATTGAGCTGCATGAGCTGCTTGTAAATTTTGGAGATTAATCCTTTGCCAGTTGCTTCATTTGCAAATATTTTCTCCCATTCTGAGAGTTGTCTTTTGGTCTTATTTATGGCTTCCTTTGTTGGGCAAAAGCTTTGAAGTTTCATTAGGCCCCATTTGTTTATTTTTGTTTTTATTTCCATTTCTCTAGGAGATGGGTCAAAAAGGATCTTGCTGTGATTTATGTCATAGAGTGTTCTGCCTATGCTTTCCTCTAAGAGTTTGAGAGTTTCTGGCCTTACATTTATGTCTTTAATCCATTTTGAGCTTATTTTTGTATATGGTGTTAGGGAGTGTTCTAGTCTCATACTTGTACATTTACCTGTCCAGTTTTCCCAGCACCACTTATTGAAGAGGCTGTCCTTTCTCCACTGTACATTCCTGCCTCCTTTATCAAAGATAAGGTGACCATATGTGTGTGGGTTTATCTCTGGGCTTTCTATCCTGTTCCATTGATCTACATTTCTGTTTTTGTGTCAGTACCATACTGTCTTGATTACTGTAGCTTTGTAGTACAGTCTGAAATCAGGGAGCCTGATTCCTCCAGCTCCATTTTTCTTTCTCAAGATTACTTTGGCTATTCGGGGTCTTTTGTGTTTCCATATAAATCGTGAATTTTTTTGTTCTACTTCTGTGAAAAATGCCAGTGATAGTTTGATAGGGATTGCACTGAATCTGTAGATTGCTTTGGGTAGTAGAGTCATTTTCACAATGTTGATTCTTCCAATCCAAGAACATGGTATATCTCTCCATCTATTAGTATCATCTTTAATTTCTTTCATCAGTGTCTTATAATTTTCTGCATATAGGTATTTTGTCTCCTTAGGTAGGTTTATTCCTAGATATTTTATTCTTTTTGTTGCAATGGTAAATGGGAGTGTTTTCTTCATTTCACTTTCAGATTTTTCATCATTAGTGTATAGGAATGCCAGAGATTTCTGTGCATTAATTTTGTGTCCTGCTACTTTACCAAATTCATTGATTAGCTCTAGTAGTTTTCTGGTAGCATCTTTAGGCTTCTCTATGTATATTATCATGTCATCTGCAAACAGTGACAGCTTTACTTCTTCTTTTCCGATTTGGATTCCTTTTATTTCCTTTTCTTCTCTGATTGCTCTGGCTAAAACTTCCAAAACTATGTTGAATAAGAGTGGTGAGAGTGGGCAACCTTGTCTTGTTCCTGATCTTAGTGGAAATGCTTTCAGTTTTTCACCATTGAGGATGATGTTGGCTGTGGGTTTGCCATATATGGCCTTGATTATGTTGAGGAAAGTTCCTTCTATGCCTAATTTCTCCAGGGTTTTTATCATAAATGGGTGTTGAATTTTGTCAAAAGCTTTCTCTGCATCTATTGAGATGATCATATGGTTTTTCTCCTTCAATTTGTTAATATGGTGTATCACGTTGATTGATTTGCGTATATTGAAGAATCCTTGCATTCCTGGAATAAACCCCACTTGATCATGGTGTATGATCCTTTTAATGTGC